>AYEL01064292.1:0-47888 GCA_000484575.1 Olivierus martensii
GTAGACCGTTAAAAAAAATATTTTTGAGGAGCGCAAAGGGTTAAATATTAGTGTAGATGACAAAAAAGCAGAGAATCAGAAAAAGGATTTATCTAATATTAAATAAATATTGATCATAAAATCCAATTTTTGTTGACTGAAGATTTGTATGAAATTTATCTTGTTATAATTGAAGAGTGTGATCCTAAAACGTGCTCAGTCCATTTTGATCATTTTTTTATTTGATGCAAATATATACTCCCATTGAAGTGATCTATCTTATTAAAGGCCAGTTAGTTCTCAAAACCATGCCAATTGATGTACACGGAACACTTGAGTTCTGATTTGCTTTTGAAAACTTGCTCAGTCCTCTGTGCATGTGCAGAGCACTGAGTAATCCTGCCAGCAAGGCAATAAAAAACAAACTGCTATTACTGTTGGCAATAAATTTGTTGTTGTGGGAATTTTTGTCATGTTTATTAAAGGTAAAATTATTATATTTGGTTATTAATTTTCATGTTAAAAGCTCTGGAAATGAAACCATAACATTAAAAATTTAAGTTTCTGGGAACTTTTTAATCTATTGTTAAAAGGAAAGTTGTTTTTCTGAATTTCAGTAGTTCCTAATTTGGAATAATTAAATATATATTCTGTGGCCTTCCCGAGTATAATGTACTCATGGGGAAGGCCCCAGAACTTTCTCATGAAGTAATAAAAATAATGTTTGAACTTCCCCATGAGAACAATGTACTCATGAGAAGTTCAAATATTTACTTTTTACTATTTTAATACTTAAATCAAAATAATTTAGTTTTTCCCCTAATGACAAATGGGTGTAATTGACAACACATTCAGTCCTTGGACTTAGCAAGTTTTCATTAATGCCATTATATTTGGTCATTGTGTATTTAAAAACTAATGATGACTAATTTCAAGATTCTTCTGAGAAGTGCATATGTATGAATTAGAAACAGATATCTGGTAGTAGATAATCATTCATATATGAAATATTTTCTCAATTCATATTTTGCTTCTCCTGAAAATTAACAAAAATGGACTGAATGTGTTTTGTAATCACACTCTTCAATTACAATTATTGAAAAACTAAAAAAAGAACAATGAGTTTCTTAGTATAATGAAACTTCAATTCATATTTTCATCAGTACACCTGAAAAAACTATGATATGGGAAAACGATGTGTGTGAGGATCTACATAAAATACAAAACAAAATTGAAAAATAGATTAAAAGACAATGCAAAGCACTATAATGGACTGAAAGCAAATATTGACCTATGTAATATACAGTGGGAGATCGGTTAACGAACATAATCTGTTCAAAGACCATGTTCGCTATCCGAACTGTTCGTTAACTGATCATCGATTTACCATAGATTTTTATGGGAATTTCATTAATTCATTCCGGGGACCCAAAATAAATAAATAAATAAATAATTATATAATTTCTAACTATTGTTTATTTATATATAATCACAATAACTAACACTAACACTAACACTAACACACACACACACACACACAAACACAAACACAAACACACACAGTCTTGCATTTTCATCTATCATGTTTATTTTCCATTTGTGGGGAATTAAAGAATCTGTCCAATGTTGATTGCTTCTCTCTCGTTGTAGAGATCTCCAAGCCTATTGACCTCAACCTGGTTTGGGTATCATTCTAAGACCAAAAAATTGTAAAAACTCTCTCTTACCTCCTTTAATAAATCTTTTATTTGTTTTAAATTGTCTCTACCCTAACCAAACCTTAAGTTCATTTTAATCGGGAAAAACCACTATTCTCTCATCCTTATCTGTAAGTCTACGAATGAGCAAGGTCTAAGCCTGTCATATCGTCAGTCCACGGGTTCCACAGTTTGTTCTGTGAAGTGCTTGTTATCCAAATATGTATTCGTTGTCCGAACATAAAAATCTTTCACAAAAGTGTTTGTTATCCGATTTGTTCGTAATCAGAACTGTTCGTTAACCGATTACCCAATGTATATTCAACTAGGCAAAAGAGCAAAGTGAAATGATTCACACTTACAGGTAGTATTGCTAAATCCGGTTTACAGAAAATCACCAAGTACTAGAGCAGAAGTAGAAAAATTTGTGTCAATCTATATAATAATTTGTTTGTCATGATTAGTGTCATGTACAACTTTAGACTAAAATGTCTCAAAGACTATTCAATGAAACTTTATAAATTCTTTTGATTTGAATTTTTAAAAGTTGCACTTAAAGAGTTTGTGGCTATTAAATATTTTTAAAATACCATTCTAAAAAAATATTTAAAAATTCAAACAGTGACAAAACTTTATCTTATTCAGCAGGTGATGCAAAATGTCTGCTTGGAATGTTTGCTTTCTGGTGGATTAAGTTATGTCATTATCTTTCAGATGATAATTAAACATAATTTAATACTTAAGAGGGATATATATAATTAAAATAACATAAAAATCAATATATTGTACAAACATCTTCCATTTTAATGTATCTATGTTTTTTTAACTCTTTGTGATCCTCCATTTTGTTTTCCTTGTTGCTGCCAATCCCTATTTTAATATAGGAGTACTTTTGACTTTTTGCCTTTTAATTTTTTTCTCATGAAAAGTTTGAATTTTGTTGGCAATATATTGTATCCTGATATCGTTTTTAATTTTATATTAAGAATCAAAAGAAAAAAAGAAAGAAATTATGAAATTACCGTATTTGCCGGCGTATAAGACGCACTGGCGCATAAGACGCACCCTCTTTTTTACTAATTTGCATATGTAAACATAATATACATGTTTTCAAATTATTTACAATTTCCACAATGGATAAAAAAAAATCTGTACATACTTTTATTCTTGATGATATTCTGCATCTAATAATACCAAATACTTGATAATTCTAAAAAATTTTTCCAACTAACAAAGACAATTTATATTGTAATTTGATATTGTTAAGCCTAATCTGATACCATGTGTAAACAAACACTCATACTCTCCCTCCTCGTAAATGAAATACACAAATAATTAAAATAATTGTTTATTAGCCTTTGTTGTTCTTATTTTCTTAAACTAACGTGCAAAAATTACTTTTTATTTTATATGCAGTATTAATATGCACAAGAAAGCCAACTTTTTTGAAAATTTATTATTATTAATAAATATTGCTATAATTCGTATGTGTAGCACTCATTGCACCATCTGTATGACAGATTTACCACTAATTTTTGATAAATTATCATATTTTACAATTTTGCTCAAGATTTGCCTCAGTGCCTTTTAAAAATGGTGGATGATGAATTATTCCTCTGTATTTAGTTCTTCTAAGTCATTAATTTTACCAAAAATAATTAAAAATATAGTAATATTAGTATTTTTAAACAAAGAGGATATGTTGTCATAGCTCTCCTCTTAGTTAACATAATATAACTAAACCCATAGTTTGAGGCAATGTATTTGACCTTTTTGGATGCTTTATGTCAATAATTATACACACTTGGTCTAAAATTTACTTGTTTTCACTAGAGATAATACAAAAATTACATTATTATATAAATTTTTTGTTATATTTAAAATATAACTAATGTAAACAAACAATCAGATGACGTCGCAATCAGATGAGTATTTCCTTCCATAATCTAGAGTGACAACTTCTGCGTCAATCATCAAGCGTGGGATTGGTTGTACTGATTGTGTTTTTTAAAACTTTTTGCTTTTATCAAGATACAGGAATTTCCGAATTAGTAATTAATTTATTTCTTGAGATTCGAGATTCCCTTTCAAAAATTCTTGAGAATCTCGAGATTCTAGAAAATGCTTAATTAAAAAATTACCTGTTTTTAATAAGGATATAATCAAAATGAGAGAGAAAAAATCATGTAAAATGAAAACAAATAAAGTTGGGTTGTTTTATATTTAATATTTTAACTCTATTGAAAAATAATCCTATTTGTTTTATAATTGCTGACAGTTTTTATTAAAATAGCTTTTCAATGCACACAAGTATATTCCTTTTTTTTTTCTAAAGAGATCCTATGTTTGGGACAAAAAATTTCAAAAATGGAATTCCCAATCTTATGTAGACATATATGAGCTTTTTAACCTATATGATTGCTTATTTTTACATGTCACTATATTTGACTATCTAGACCAGTATTTTTCAACCTTTTTTATCCCATAGCACACTTGAACCTATAGTTAATCTTCTGCAGCACACTTAACCTTTACCGCTCCTCATTTTAATAAAGCCACACCCTTTTCCACTCCAAGAAAAATGAAATTTGATCCAAATAATCCTAATTAATCTGCCATATTTAATCCCTTGATTCTTTAATGGAATTTTAAAATGGGAAGTAGAAACGTGAAATGTTTAATTTTTCGATTCTGATGACGTTAAAGTTTTATCTCCAAACAGGAAATTAGTTTTTATATATGGAAAAACCTGCGGGCTATTCCTAATACCCTGCTGACAGCCATCTGTGACTTCGGTCCATATCATGCCACAGATGTCATACACGCCTAGACCAACCTTGTCTTTATTCATGAAACCATGAAATCCAACAAGTGCCCAAGAACTAACCAAAGTGTGGTCGCTTGAATTCATTCCCACCTCATACATCAAAAAACAAATTTTTTACGCATTTTATAATCTATTAAGAATACACGTGTGCGGTCCATATTGTAGCTCAAGTACTGCATGTGCACTTTTAACAATTTTACAATTAACAGCGTGCAAAACTGTTCACTGACATAAAACTGTTTTTAATTTCTCATTCGTTTAGATTTATAGGCATATGCATTATAGGAGCATATAGCTTATAACTGCTATAAAATATGTCAATTATCTCTGCTATGCAACAGTACATGGGCATATTTTTTATAGGCATATGCATTATAGGAGCATATGGCTTATAACTGCTATAAAATATGTCAATTATCTCTGCTATGCAACAGTACATGGGCATATTGCAAAAACTTCAAAAGATTATCTTCCAACAAATTAACTTGGCATTTGAAAATTGCTTAGTGCAAATTTTTAAATAATTTTAAGGGCTTTATTACAGTAACGTTATTAAAATTTTCCGTACAATTACTAATGAGTTAAATGAAAAAATGATACTTTCATAAAGGCCAAAACATGTTTAAAATTAATCAAATGCTTCAGTTATAAGTAGCTGGGTCAGTAAGGTAGGAATTATGGAAGTGAAACATAATGCGACTTCATTAATTAACTCTTCGTCGATAGCCGCAAATTACTTGACACGTATGTAAAAAAATGGGTTTCGGAAGTTTTTCGGAACTTATTCAATTGTTCTTTATGCAAATTTTTAGCTTAACCTGTAATAAACATTCGTAACGATGAAGAACACACCCTTCTTTTAAGTAAACCGCATGTTTGCGAGTGTTTACAGATTTTACGCCATTTAAATTTCTCGTATCGGTGAGATTTAAAGTGACGTTTCTGACATAAATGACGTTAATTGAAATGACGTTTTTTACGGTGACGAAAACTTAATAGCAGGACGTTGCGAATAAAATAAAGTGACAAAGGGTCAACTAACGCCACTCTAACATCGTGAAATTGCAGCAAAACCACAAAGGAAATAGCTGGTGGAAAAGTCACGCCAAGTGAAATCTGAAGCTCGCAACTGAGCAAAGTTAACCCAGTTTATTTGTTACAACTTCCGTTGACCTGCACTTCATTTCCTAAAAATGATTCTTTTTGCCTACCTTTACATTTTGTTGCATTTTATAATTCCGAGTTTCCTCATCGTCCACACGCACCGTACAAAATATACGAAGCTTTAAACTCGAATTATTATTATTATTATTATATATATATAAGAGAAAAAAAATCTGCACGCTAATAGTATGTATATATCAATCAATAAAAACTGTACAACACGTACGGTCTTACATATCACGATAAAATTTGTTGCTGATTTAATCTGTTTAATTCTAGATTACATCAAATAAAAAATAAGGAAAATTTTCAAAAATAACAGGAACAGTAAAATTACTTTTGATGTCATATTCAGGCTAAAGGATATCGAATGTTTTCGGAGTAATAATAATAAATTATGCTTAAAATAACCATTTATTTTATAATTTTTTAATATATTCTTCTTAATTTATTAATTAACTATTTAAAAAATGGCAATTTAAGTTTATTTAAACTTTGTATTGTTAACTATACTAGTATTAAAAGAGAGAGGGAGAGAAGTATAATTAATTAATGAACCTGATAAAAAGTGCAAACTAGTACCTTAATTGCTTCTATTTTTCCGATTGATTCATTAAGATCTTTTCTTTTCTATCAGTTCTAGAAATCGAAAAGATCAGGACGGGCTATTCTTTATAAAGAAGCGGGTCAGTGTCTCTTCTTTGATAGATGAATATCTTTCAAAACGTATTGTTTTTCGGCAATACTCCTCTTACAAATCGAACGTTTAACGACGTTTTCTCATTCCCATTTAATTTTTTTATTGTCTATAATATTTTATACTTAAAAAACAACCTTAAAACGTCAGAAATAAAAAAATTCGAATATTTTAACGTCTCTAATCTATCTCTCCACTACAAAGCACTACACAGTAAAAAAAAACAGAAGTACCACTTAACTGACGAGTGTCACAGTAAATAAACTTATTATAAAAAGAGTTCTTTCAGTTAATTTGTATCAATAAAAATCGTATAAAAGTTCTGTTGATAACATATAATTAATAACGCTTAAAATCGTTTATAAACACGTAAAAACACTCGTGTCTTAGAATTTAAAACAATGCAACGCAGAGTCACTCGGTAATTTACACGTACGTTATGACTTACCTTCATTACAAATTCGTATAATTCCAAATATATAATCTGTTTCTATAACAAAACAGCAGAATCGACTACATCACAGTTTGAAAGCTGTTGTAGCAATCCTGACTGGATACCGGTTTCCAACGAACTGTCGAACCGACAATTGCAGTGGTCGGACCACCTCATGTATCCGGTTGTCGTCCATATTTCTAACCAGGATTCCCATTACTCTAACCAAATTTCCAGTTTCCTGCGATCGAGTTTTAATTCTTACGTACTGTGTTTACTGTGTACATAAAAATCTATATAATTTTTTTTTAAATAATAAAATGGTTATAATTTTCATTTATTTGATAATATCGATGTGTAGAGTAAATAAAAATTTGCTGTATAGTTATTCTGTTGATATGCCATGATATGCTTGGATAAAATTCTATCACACGTTCAGTCATGAATATAATAATAAAGCCGAGATGAAAATAACTTTCAATAGATGATATTAAAAATTTTTTATTAGAAAAAAAAAAATAATTTTATTCGATTACCCTTAAAACGATGAAGATTATTACTTTTTAGCCTACTTAACGAAAGAAAGTGAGGCTTGTGAGATGATCATGTTGGCTGTCTGTATGCCTGTGTGTTTCCATTAATAACTTTTGAACTAATTATTTTATTTCCGTGAAATTTGATATCAATATTCTGCCATTAAAGATAACTTTTATGACTTATAATTTAATCTTCTAACTTCAACCATTTAAAAAAAATGGCGGACGTTCAAACGTCTGAGATACTCTCTTAATATATCCTAAACTACTTACTGGATTTTTATGAAATTTAGCAGGAAGTTCAAGTCGCTGAAGATGATCTTGGTGACGTATCAATTAACTCTATATTTAACAGTTTAAAAATGGTGGACGTTCAAACTTCAAAGTTTCTCCTTAATAAAAAGTTCAAGTCGCTGAAGATGATCTTGGTGACGTATCAATTAACTCTCTATATTTAACAGTTTAAAAATGGTGGACGTTCAAACTTCAAAGTTTCTCCTTAATAACTTTTGAACTACTTGATTGAATTTTATAAAACTCAATAGAGTGGTCAGTATATTAAAGTCGAATTTGAAGCCAGATTAATTAACCCCGTAATTTCATCTCTTTAAAAATGGCGGACATTTAATCTTCTGAGGTTTTTTAGTAATAATTATGGAACTATTTAAAAGATTTTTATGACATTCAGCATTCAGGTTACGCCAATGATGACGATTTTAATGACATATATATTAATTCCTTAACTTTAATTATTTCCGAAATAAAGGATATTTTTTAAAATTAGGCGATTAATTCTTTTAGAACTCCTTGTTTTAATTTAATTTCTTTTTTACAGTTGCTTCTATGTCATAAAAAGGTTTTTACTTATCACAGGTTTCAGCTTACACAATTTAATAGAAACTTACGCACCGTTTACGCAACACTTCCAATAAATTTTCTCACCTACTCGATGCTGCCTTTGTTTCTATGGCTCCTGTACACACTAAATAACTTTTACATGCTAAACTTTAATGTGATCTCTTTAATCATCTTTAGTGCTTTTAAAATATATTAAATAATATTTTAAAATGATTTATTTATTTACCTTTTTCTTATCTAGTCACATTAATTTCCACATATTTTATTAGAGTAATTCCAAATTCAGAATTAAAACTGAAAATTTAACGTAAATTCGGTTACACGATTACATAGATAATCTAATTAGAATTATGTCACGAGTAATTAAAACTTAATGGTAACTAATTAGTTTAGATTAGCCTTAATTAAAGTTATAATTTATAGATTAAAAATTAAAGGATCACGAATTCTGAATTTATACGATTTTTAGAGGAAAATCGTTTTTATCAGGATGGTTCCACGGCGTGTAATATCTACAATTTTTTTTAAATTATTTTTTTTTAGATATTCTTGCATAACTTGCATCTCGATAGTAATCTTTACGTTAAAATTTGCTGTTTCAGTTTTCAGATATTTTTCCGATATTCTTGGCATTATACGTTATTTTCTAAATTTGGCTCCAGAGAAACTCCGAAGTATATTTATGCTAAAGTTATAAAAAATTTTTATTTTTAATATCACAGATCGGTTTTGTATTATTATAAATATTTGATATGCTTAAAATTATACGAGAAAAATTTATTTTAAAGTCAGAAAAATTAATAATAACGTCGATATTCTATACAATATAATAATCGATCCAAGCTAAGTTTATAATAGATTGTTATATATAATCGATAATACATTAAACTAATCGTTTAAATGCCATTTTAACTTGCGGCGTTACATTATAAGCTTATAACCGAATAATATTCATTCAGTAATTGTTCTAAAAATCGTTTATTTTATGAAATTTTCATACTTTCTCCAAATTTCAATATTTTGTTTATAGAACATACAAAAAATGGATATTTTTCGCCTTGCTTGACCTCGTATTTAAATATTTCTTTTCCATCATGCTTACACCAATGATTCACATCAGTAACATCACGGTCTTCTTTTATTTCCATGTATTTGCTCTCTTCACACAATGCTTAGCACGAATAACAGCACATACAGAACAGTTGCGTGAGTTTATATATTTTTCTAAATTCCCTCATCCGTTTCTTTGTCACTGTTTGAACCTTTCTTCGAACTCTTAACAGTTTTTTTGCAAAATAAAACAGATCCATTTTTTTTTATTTTCATTAAAAATACCCACCCCAAACTGGTTTGTAATTACAGATTCTTTATGAAGTTTGTCTCCATTTTATACTAAAGTCTGTATCCTCGCTTTAGAATACTTAAGATTCGGCAAGGGAGTTGTGGAATTCACATAAATGTGCCTGGACTCCATTAAGAATTTTGTACTGAAGTGTCTCTGTACGTAATATTATTTACAACTCAATAATTCATCGGAATACCGGAAGATGTGTTCAAGCAAGCAGAACTCTACCCGGCGCCACTGACCGGTTTGATAGACAAAACTTGCTTTGTTTTTAACTTCGGATGTTGGGAATTAACTGTTGACAGTCTCTAACAAGTCAGTTTTCAGTATAGTTTGCTATTAATTCAAGTTTATACAGTCTCTAACAAGTCAGTTTTGAGTATAGTTTGCTATTAATTCAAGTTTATAAGCAAATATCCCTTAATAGCACGTTTAATGATCGCTGTCTGAAACATACGTAACTCGAAAGTCAAAAATTGCTAAGTTTTAGTGGTTACATGAAGATTTGCGTCAATTCCACATTATTGCAGGCAGGAATATACTTAGCATTATCTTTTTATATTAAAAAACACGTTTTTAAGCGCTTTTGTTATCAAACAAAGGGATTTTTCTATGCATGAACTAATTGTATTCTACTGTATTCATTCAGAAGTTTTAATGCTTTACTGATTTAAAATGCTTTCGAAAAAAATGTAAACTAATTAATAAGACGAGAATGAAATCCGTTACGTATTAAAATAACGATAAATAATATATTATCCGTGGCAGGAATATATAGAATTTTTGATCATAATAAAAATCGATTCTTTGCATTATGAATTGTTCCAGAGCGTTAACGATCTCCATCCATTCTTGTCAATAAATCATATCTTATATTTTAAGAAATAATAAGATTCGATCCAGTAACTTCACAGTTATTCTTTACCATAATTTAAAAATTTTTTTATTAGTTTTGGCATTAAAATATACAGAAAAACTTCCAAAAATATCACTATTTTTTTTTTTAAGGCAAACAAAGAAACAATTGAAGAGCATAATATAAATATTATTCAGTCCAGTCATTTCTTTATTTATCTAAAAAAACAAGTTTGTAAAAGTAAATTCTTCCATTTTTTTTTTTCTTTTTTGGATTTTATAATCGTGACTGGAACCTCTTTCTGTAGCAAATTCAATATTTAAAGATATATATTTGAGAATAACGCAAGTAATAATTTATTGCCATTATTTCATAGTGCGGTAGGAAGAGTAGAATATTAAATTGAGCGCAACAAGATATAAATAAATAATTTTTCTTGAATTTTATAACTCTTGGAGGTCGTTCGTAGTAGTAGTAGATCAACGTACTTGACTTGACCTTGGCAAATTTATGTTAAGAAACTTTATGAGTTATTAAAATTATCCTTCTTTTCCGAGTTAACATTCTAAACTTATGTTCGAAGGAGAGAATATAACATATTGAAGTTGCTTATCCACAGTTTAATTTCCTTATAAAAAATTTAAATTACTTTTTTTTTGCACAGACAGACGTATTTTGTAATAATATGTTAGCATTAAGGTCATGAATTTATTAATGCAGACTTTAAAATTTACGAGTTAACATTAAAACATCGCTTACTTCTCTATTAAAGACGTGGGAACTTAATGCAAGAAATTATTTATTTATTATATATATATACTGTATATAGTTAAACATCTGCAAAAATTTAATGATGATAAAAAGAAAATTGGAGATGCAAAAAGTCGTAATTGGCGTTGTAATGACTTTAATTATGATTAATTAAACATTAATAAGTTAATTCTCTTGTATATTGCTTCTGTAGTAATGAAGAAGTAATGCGATTTTTAGCCTATTTACTAAAAGAAAGTGAGACTTATCACCAGGCTGTATGTCTGTCTGTTGCATATTTACCATTAATATAATATATTTTCATGAAATTTGGCGATAATGTTCCTCCATTAAAGATAACTTCGATACTCGTAATTTAATCCAACTTCAACCATTAAAAGATGGCGGGCATTCAAACTTCATTTCTTTATATATCCTGAACTACTTATTGTATTTAACAAAAAAGATCAAATCCGGGAAGATGATCACCATGACATATCATTTAACTTTTTATCTTCAACCACTTAAAAATAGCGGACGTTCAAATTTCAGAGTTTTTCTTCCTTATAATTTTTTGAACCTGCTTGTTTGAATTTTATAAAATTTAACAGATTAATCAGGTTATTAAAACCGAATTTTAATTAACATTAATTATCGCTGCAACTTCATCCGTTTACAAATGGCTGACGTTTAATTTTCTGAGGTATCCCTGTAATAAGTATGAAATTATTTAATAGATTTTAATGACATGTAACAGATTAATTATATCGTTGAAGATGATTTTGATGACATATATTTTAAAATTTTATCTTTAATCATTCCAAAATGTTCGGAAAGTAGGCAATTAGTTCTCTCGAAAGAATGTTTTGAGTGTACATAAAATTCACGTTTTATTATAATAAAAATTACTTATTTTACTAAATTAACGCTTTTATTACTTATTTATTATATTATATTTTCATTTAAAATGTATAAATAAAACAGAATACACTTTTATCTGATTATTTTTATGGAAAAATATTAAAAAGTAAAACAATTGAATTTAGACGTTCATTAAAAAGATAGGAAAAACTGTTAGAACATCCTATTAACCCAATTTATTCAGCAAATATACTGAAGGAAAATAATAAAAATATAATATTAAATAACTAACTAACATATCTATGAATTATTAAAAACATTTCAGTCTAATTTCTATTTTTCTCTGCTAAGTTATAAGGAAATTTTTAACTATTTTTAAAATATAAATTATTAATGTATTGCTAAACGATAACATTTATTAAAGTAAGCTTTCATTTGGAATTAATTTTTTTTTTATTAAATTAATCATTTAAATTACACTAGTTAATTTTTAAAATTTTATTTCATATTATAAAGTTCAAGGAAAAAAACTTCTAATTTTTAAAACTTTCCTTTCCTTCTTTACTTTTAATGCTTTCTGATTTTCTTTCGTGAGTAATACGTGAACTTTCCGGGATCAGAGATATTTCTATTTTCGTATATTAAATTTTTAGTTAATTTTTTATTTTTTCGATATTTTTTGAATAATAAATACACAATTCATAAAACTCGAACGATATACAGATAATAAACTGTATACAGTAAATGAATAAATATATAAAAATTATTGACATATATATATATATACATAAAAATTTTATATTTCATTTTAATCTTACGATATTTATTAACAAAAATTCTATTATAATTAAACGAAAATTATTCACCAATTTTTCTAGATCTTTCTGGATTTGGATCTTCATACTTAATTTTAAAATATTAAATATAGTTTTATTCACTAAATTAGCATACGTAAAATAAAAATATACAATATTTAATGATTATTCACCAATATAATCTCAATTTAAATTATATCTAGCTTGATATTTAAAAACAAAATCCAGTAAATCTAATTACGGATTTTAGGTCTTTCCGGATTTTGGGTATAGAGTAAAATTGCTAAATTCTACTTCACTATTTAATATTTTATAAAAATTTAAACAATTCTTAAAATATAATTTACGAGCAACTAGTTATATTCTATATTTAATGTAAACTTTTTACTTAAAAAATAAAAAAGAACATCAAGTTTTTTAAAGAAAAAAAATCTTAACTTTTCCTTGTGATCGGTTAATGATTGTAAAGACGATACTGTATATAATTAAAAAAGAATGCAAAATTTATTTCACAATATATAGGTTAATCTAACAAAATTTAAAAAAATTGGCAGTATTTTGCCCCGGTTAATTGCAAGAGTTTAACGTTTACAAAAGCTTTATTTTTCAGAAAGTACTGATAAGGATAAAAAAAATAAAGCAAAATCTATGTAATATTTAGATGAATGGAAAGATAACAAGATTATAAAACAAAATTAAACACATACGTTAAGATTTTTACAGGATTATAATTAAAATTTAATGAATATAATCTATATAGGCCTAGGTTATGTCCTCATTCTAATGACCGAGCCATTAAATCGAAGCCAAAGTTGTCCTAATTTAGTAACGTTATACTATCAGTATTAGTTTTATTATCGTCTTCGTATTGTGAGTATCTGTATAATATAACTATTTATAGTAATTATTAAAACATTTAAAAAGCATTTCTTCCATGAATGATTAAAAATTTGAGCCATTTTGAACAATTCTGGATTTTAGAACGATAAAGGTATAATATCGCTAAACAATAGGCATAAAAGATAAAAAGAACAGTAATTATTGAAATTATTTATTATAAAATGTTTCCGGAAACTAAACTTTGGAGAATATTTAAAAATTTTCTTTTATAAAAGCAACTCTGAAATATACGCTACTTATTAGGTAATGATGTATTGTTTCTTACGCTAAATCCGATTATAATAATGAGACGTTAATGACTTATTATTAAAAACAGTAAGAAAAATTATCGTTTATTTTATATCCTTTTTATATCAGATAAATCGAAAAGTATGGAGGAAGTTGATGGTATAATCATTGGGATCTTTTAAACTTTTCCCTTGTGAACAAGCAAAAAAAATGGGATAATTTCTAAAATCTTTTATTAAGTTTTTAGTGATAAAAATAAAAAAAATGATCGATTTGAATGAAGTTATTGACTGATTCATGAATTGTTTAGTGAAACTGCTCTGAATAGTTAATAAAAGATGCTATCTTAGTAGGAAAGATTTTTTTTTTATTAAAAAATCTAAAATTCGTGACATTATTTTTTAAATTTATTTAAAAACGAATGTGAACTGTCACTAACATAATCTTAATTTAAGATGTCCAACTTGATATAAAAAAAAAAATGTCCACAATGTCAATTTTAAATTATATACGGATTTCAGGTCTTTCCGGATTTTGGATACTGCATTCTATACGAATTTATGAAATTCAGAATTGAACTTTATGTGCTTAGAATAAATAATAATAATAATAATATATATATATGGAAACAAATTTCGTATATTTTAATATTATCAATTGATTAAGAAAGTTTTTTTTCTGTATTAAATGACGTTATCAGTCTCACATCAAAAGCAATCAATGTTCTATTTCGTCACGTCTATCGTCACGTGAATAATTATAATGTGAGCTTCCGATTGAGTAACGAAACTCTTGAACTCCTTTGAATTACAGAGAAACGAACAAAGTACGCAATTACGAATGGCATTATAAAAGCGACATTAATCGAAATTTCGTCCCGACAATAAGTCGTTAAACGTGTTTACTAATTTTCTGACATTTTCGTTAGGAATAAATTTTTTCAATGTATATCTCACATGTTCACGTACTGGTTAAGGTCATCTTATCAAGTACAGTAACCCACACAGACAGGTATATTATCTGACGTATGCCTGATTCAAAGGTTGTTGACAGAACACGGACATGACATAAGCAAATCGCACAAAAATTTTAGATTCCTTGCGTGTGGACAAATGAGTTACAAAGGCTCCCGCTAAAACGATTTTTTTATTTTATTTTATTTTGGACTTCATTACGAGGATAATTTTAATATTTATAAGCGTTTACTTTCTTTACAAACCGAAAATGTGTATTATTGAATGCAATTTAAAGTAGCCATTTATGAGTTCTGCGCTATTAGATCTTCAATTTTATTATGGTCATCTCGGATAACGAGCGTTTATGAAATTGCATTTCTCATAAATATAAATTGAATTTTTTTAAATCTTTAAATTGTTTTCTTTTATTTAAAACCAGCAGAAACGCTTTAAACGTTGCTGCTGATTTATGCGACGTTGACTTTATATGAAGTACACAGTATCCATTTTATAGCGCTATACCAAGAAATTTTTATTCCGTTTTCACTTTTATTTCCTCTTCCGTTTATTTATCCGCAAGCAAACAAAAGAATTGCAAACTATTGTAAATATATTGCGAAGAGTCCACGCCTTGAAAGCATCACGCAAAACATCTTTTCTCCGTTATAGCGAAACGTCGTATAAGAATTGTACGGGACGAGATACTCATCTTCCGCATTCTATCGAAGATAACAATCACAATATTCCATCCATCTCAATTCTATTATTAGCAAAAATATAATTGATTACGTTTAACAGAAAACAAAAATTTCAATGAATGGTGGTCAGTTAAACTTTTTTTTCTGCAGCACCAAAATTTCATCTGATTCATTATAGTGACTGATAGAAAATGAATTAAGTATGATGCGGTTTTATATAAAATTTCATCTTTATAAATCAAATTTTCGAGCATAAATTTCAGTTGGTATACAATACTTTCATTTCCTGCGAACACCCACATCCTGCACATTGTGTGTGACAGTTTTTATTCTTTATGTTCTACGTTCGGATGTGGCACGCAATTTAGTGTGCCACGTCAAAATCTATTGTTAGTTACCTGAATAATAACCACTGAAGGCATTGGTCCTTTGCGTGTGAATAGTTAAAATTTTCTAACGTCCTTAGCTTAAAAATGTTTACTTTCTGCGGGTCAGTTTAAATGGTTTTAATATATTTAAATTTATATCTTTCATTTTATATATGATCGTGAAGAAATTTATGTAGATTTATTTAAATGTAAAATTATTAAAAAGGTAGCATAAATAAAAATTGAACTCGATCCTTGCACAGCTTGTTTACTTAACGCTGATGTAAAGTAAACTTTGAAGTAAATTCATTCTTTTATTTAAATAAAATTATTCTGAATGCAATATTTCTATAATTTATTTAACTATTTAAGCTTACGATCGATAGTAATTTTCATTCATAAGTTGTAAGGCACGAAATATCAAACGTGAATTCTCATAAATTAAATCTGAATTAATATACCGTACTGTATAAAAATTATTTTCATATTTTTTATTTCTCTCCAGCTACAAAAATATGTAGAAGTAGGCGATGGAAAACAATACCAATGCTGCAATATTTCCTTTACTTATTGCAGTGAAAACCTAATTTTATTTTATTAGTATCTATTTATATCTCAGTTTGTAATTGAGTTGTAAATATCAGGTCATCCCAAAACTAATGTTGTTTTTATACTGTACGTGTTCAAACATATCTCAGCTTGTCTAAACATGAATTTTCAAATCTTTCAGAACGTTGAAAAAATGTTATTGATTCGAATGGATAATACATGTGATTTATCTTTTATATTCTTTCAAAACTTAATGCTAAAAACGACATCACTTTTAAGATGACCTCATATTATAAATAGGAGGAAACTCCTATTTTTCCTTTTTTTTTTTTTAAGGTTAATAAAAGATTTTTTTGCCTCATACCGAAAGTTCATAACTATTAAAAAAAGACAAACAGTTCGTTCTGTAGTTGCATTTTTTTTTTCCTGAAGAGCAAGAGAATAGATAGATCTGTTTATTCCAATATCATTCTGACAAGTTTACTGCTACTAATTTCATATAAAAACAATTCTTTAGCCTGTAATTATTCTATATTTATAGAATGGATATGATATCAGCAAATGGAAAAATAATAATGCAACATAAACATCTTACAATTGTTTCTATAGAGATAAATAATGGAAATTTTCTAATAAAATTCTACAATACTTTCAATTTTTAAGGAAGGAAATTTTAGTTATAATTTAAGTTAATCCACTTCAAAAATGTCTTCTTTTATCATTACGATCCATTAAAAACTAATGATATGAATTATTCAGGTCATCTCTACAGTAATATTCTTTTAAGAATAACTTTAATCTATGTTATTATCTTTTGTTATAATAAAAATTTCATTCTGTTCATTATATTAATTCTCTTATTATATTTATTATAATGACATTACATTATGCTAATTGACTGTTCTTTTTAGTTTTTGTTAATACCGGTACCGGCTATCAATAATCGATAAATTGTTTTAAAATCGATTGTATAGATTACCTTTAGCAGTTGGGGACATCAATACGATAATCGCGGTGCATTGTGAAGACTAGTTTACTTTTTTTTTATGACGATGCTTAGTTCAAAACCCGAAATATTCTTTAATCTGTTAATGCTATTCTATGTATCAAAAACGACAATGTTCCTTTTCTTTTCAAGTATCTAATACAATGCATCATACCGGAAAACCGAATTTTGTAAACCATAGTAAATGTTGAATGGATACCATAAAAAAATTAGTGTCCTGATTCACGAATTATCTGTTTCAAAATTATAAAATGACCCACTTGACCATGGTGACCTTTACGTTACCTTGATATACTGCACTCTAACAATGAAGCTTATATTATGAACAAATATAAAACGACAGCTGTAATGCTTTCAATGCTGGCAAAAATGGTTCATTGTACTGCTATTTATATTTAAATTTCAGCCCCATCATAATCCTCTATAAAATATTATCGATAGACGAAGAAAAAATCGATAATAATCAACTTTAACAGTCTAATTTGTGAGAAGTTCATTATTGATTTTTGTCCAAAATTCGATCTCAGTAAGTTTTTTTTTTAAATCTTAACTGATTGATGAATTCCCAATTATTGTCCGTTAAAAATAGAAGAGAGAAATTATACGTAAAAACTATACATTTGTTTTTTTCAAAATGGCGGATTTAACAATGAATAACATAATTTATCATATTGTTATCCAGTAAGAAAATTCGATCTCAGTAAGTTTTTTTTAAATCTTAACTGATTGATGAATTCCCAATTATTGTCTGTTAAAAATAGAAGAGAGAAATTATACGTAAAAACTATATATTTGTTTTTTCAAAATGGCGGATTTAACAATGAATAACATAATTTATCATATTGTTATCCAGTAATTCTAAGTAAAACGCTTGCATATCTATCACTAAAGTATTTTGAATAATTATTATCTAAATATGTTTATAAAGATTAAAGATTTACCGTTTTAACAATAAGAAAATCCAACGTTGAGATTTCTACTTCATTCAGAGGTTAAGCGACAGCTGTACAAACATCTGACAACTGTCTAATTAATTCCTCTTATTGTAGTAACCTCTTTTTTTGTGTTTCCTAGAGAGAGATCAACAGCAAATCCCCATATCGGTAACTCTATTAAATTAAGAAGCGCATAAAATGTATAAAAAATTTTACTTTCGAGCCATTTTTTTTTTTGCAATTAGATGAGTTTAGAGTCGAAGACCATAATGTTCTCAGCCTAATTTATTTCTATAACTAGTCATAAATTGCCTCGATATCTACATGTTTTTCAAAATACTGCACGTTTTCATGACAATTTGGTATAATGTAGTTAATTTATATTTGTCTACCGAGAATTGTATTATCGTTTAACAAGCTACCAATTATCAAAGAAAATTGATATCGTCTGTTAATGTAGATAATGATGCTCTACCGAGTTTCGCTCTCAATGTATTAAATAACAAGTTTTTATTTTTATTTATCCAACAAACGACTTTAAGATATTTCTTTATATGCAATGACCATACGCATTTCTTTATAAACAAAAATCCATCTGGGAACATTGATAGATGGAATTGTTAAATTAATAATAAACATAATGTTTAATTCAAATGTATATTTATAGTTAAATGTTTAAGCTATATGCTTATTTAAATAAAATAAAATATTATATGCTAATAGTTACAAAATTTAAAGATAGATGGCGACGTAAAGTATGGATATTATTTCAATTATTTTTTAAATATTTTAAAGCATTAAACATTTTCAGCTTTTAATATTATTATAATAGTTTTAAAATATTGCTGTTTATTATTTTATATTGTTCTGTCGTCAATAGATGGCACTGATACACATTTTAATCACAAAAGTCTTGATTGTTCAGTAATTTATTATTATTATTATTATTTAGTTTTTGGCAGTTTTCCTCCTCGATTGTTGTTGTTATTTTGAAATTTAATTTTATTGTTATTTTTCTTTTGTTCTTATCTTTTAAAATAAGTATATAAAAAATAAATATTTCATAAATAATTCGTTCTATCGTCAATAGATGGCACTGATATAATCATAAACATTTTAATCACAAAAGTCTTGATTGTTCAGTAATTTATTAGTATTATTATTATTATTTAGTTTTTGGCAGTTTTCCTCTTCGATTGTTGTTGTTATTTTGAAATTTAATTTTATTGTTATTTTTCTTTTGTTCTTATCGTTGTAAAATTTCATAAAAAATTGAACGTTACAATATTAAATCTAAATCAATCGCCATGTTTTTCAATATTAAAAAAAAAAAGATAAAGTCGATTATATTAATGAGCAAAACATATATTATTTTTAACTAGAGATTGAACGTTACAATATTAAACCTAAACTCAATCGCCATGTTTTTCAATATTAAAAAAAAAAGATAAAGTCGATTATATTAATGAGCAAAACATATATTATTTTTAACTAGTATCATTTAACAAATGTCTAAATCAAATTACGAAAGTTATATTTAAAATATTAATTAGGTTTAGTTGGTTTTAATTATACTGCGAATCTCACAAAATATATATATGGTAGGGGCCTTTCTAGAGCCCGCTAAGGGCTATCTAATACCAATGATGAGTTTAAGCACAAGATTATAGGATGGGTGCAAACGAGCGGGCTCTGATCCTTCTTAAGAACACTGGAGGTATAGGACTCAGAATTTAAAATATTGAAAAAGAATTTTTAGTTGCGTTCACGATTTTCAGGGAACTACCGGGAAAATTTTTTATTATTTTCTAAATTTGAAACATTACGGCTTTTCCTCTCTAAATCTACTCTTTCTGATTTTCAAAAACTAAGGAAAAAATCCAACAGAAGAAGAAAACTGGGAATAAATTATTGATAAAAATTCAATTTTTATGATATTGTGTTATAACATTTGTCTAAAAATATCCATATAGACCAGGAGTGTCCAGCCTTTTGGCTTCCTTGGGCCACATTTGAAGAAAAAAAAAATTGTCGCGGGCCGCACATAAAATATACTAATTCCAACGATAGTTGTTAATTAAAAAAGTTAGTAAATAATGTACAATATATTATATTCACTATGACAAATAAGCAAAAATGTCGTAGCATAAAAATCTTTTAGTTCAGAAATTTTTTCAAAATCATTGAGCAGGTTAAGAAAATTTTATCACTGAAAAATTAATTATTTTATTAATAAATATTAATAGTTTAAATAAATAAATAATATAGAAAAATGGAAATAGAAAATGCAGATAGGTATTTAAATAATAAAAACTTCATTAATTTCATTAAGTACTACATAAAAATCTCAATGTTTTAAGGAAGTTTATGATTATATGTTGGACCGCGGGTTGGACAGCCCTGATATAGATGATTTTAAAAATTAGTAAGAGAACAATGTTGAATTTTAGAAAAGATTATTTTTCATTTTTTTTCAGAGTATTAAGATTACTAAAATTCTTTGAGAGTACAACATTTTGCAGTATAAAAAAATTTGATGATTACATAGTCTGTAATAATGAAAATTTTTTGTATCTTCTATCTATAAGTCAGAGATTAATTGTTATTATTCGGAAGGATTTAAATTTAACATAAAACCAACAACAAAAATTTTAAAAATGAAAAGCGAATTTTTAACAAACATATGAGGAGTTTATCATTCATTCATTCGTTGCTCTAGAATAATATCCAATTCACGTTTACCTGCAACGTGACTTTATTCTAGAGAAAGGATGGGCAATTATTTTTACTCAAAGTCTACATTTTTACGGGTTAGTTCACAAGGATGAGACCACATATAAAACGATCCATTATATTAATTTATCTGTATTGTACTGTAGCTCATTTATACTGTATCCATAATAAATGATACATAGGTAACCTACACGCATGGGTGCGCCAAGAAGAGTATGAATGAAAAAGGTGCGCTGCATCCAGGCAGCAATTCTTGGGGTGGCAGCGAATTAATAATAATATGAAGCGTAACGATAGTAAAAAATAACGTTGCGTCATGAGTTCTTTTACAAATTATCAAGTTGAATTTTATTAAAAAGAAAAAGGGATAAATAAGTGAAAATTACAAGGAAGCAGAAATTCAATGTAAGGATTTTGATAATTTATAAAATGAACTTTAGTTTTTATTGATATTTTGCATTGTTGCTGGCTTTATAATCATCTTACTGAAACAATTCATGATTCAACGTATCATATAATAATTTTTCAAGTGTAACCATGTTATTTTTATTTCTTGCATTAATTTTGATATAGATAAATTTTTTTTTTGTAATACCGCATTTAGGTAATGGTTGGTCAAGTTAGTTTTTGTACTGGAATAATCTTTTTTAAAGCGTTTTGCTGTGTCGCTACGCTTCATATTATTCTCTGCCACCCTAAGAATTGCTGCCTGGATGCAGCGCACCTTTTTCATTCATACTCTTCTTGGCGCACCCATGCGTGTAAATTACCTATGTATCATTTATTATGAATACAGAATAAAATACAGTTAGGTACAAGTAAATTTATATAATAAATAGTTTTATGCATAGTCATTTTTACTATCCTAGAAAAAATGTAGACTGTAAGAAAATATCTTGAGATCGAGCAACTTAAAATTCTAAGGACTCCATAAACAAGCGGATAAATAAAATTCTAACTCGATTACATCACACTATTCGATTTCGCAACTCCCCGAATTCGGCATCAACAAGTTCTTAAGATATACATGATCAGAAATCTTTTTAGTATCCCCTGTGGGTAGGGGGTTAGAATATATTCACCGTCTGACCCGCGTGGAGTAAAAGACTCCTAAAGGGGTCACCTCGCGTTGGTGGTTCCGAGGTTCGTCACTGGGGACTCGCTTGTGGGCTCCTATACGGAATCGGGACTGCCTTGGCGGTGCCCATATCCGTCACTGGGAGCCTGCGGTGGGGCCCCATACGGACTCGGACCGCCCGGCGGGTTCGCCTGCCTCATTTTCTACTTTTTGGTATCCACTTTACATTCCCGCGCTTTTCGTATTCGGGGGACACTTTTCGGGCTTTTCGTATTCGACCTTCGGGTCCATAGGGATTGGGACAAAAAAGACAAAAAAAATCTTTTTAGTTTTCAATAATTTTTGTAGAATAAACTTTATTAGTGTAAAATTTCATAAGCTATGATTTATTCAATTTATATATTACTACAGCTGAATTTGGCATTTTTTAACATTAACAATAAGTGGCATATGCCAGCCATATGTTAACTAATATAAGGTAAATGAATTTAGCATAATCTAACATTACTTATTGTAGACCAATTGTTAACTAAAATAATTCAATGCTAAAGAAACTTTAAGATTGTTTTGATTGAAACTAATTTGTAAGTAGATAATATTCTATCGTAATCAAGTTATGTAATCATTGCTGCCGAGAGGGAGTGACATCCGAGATTTTTGTCACGGGCCCGGTGTCGAAAATGGCCCGACCTTCGGGTCTTGACGTGTCACATAGAGTGTCCAATAGTTCGCAGGCCTCCCCAGAGCACTCAAAGCAGTCGTACCAAAATAAACTATTTTATATTTAACATGATGTGTAATGTATCGAATTTTGAATTTATTGTTCACTATTTTTAAATAAATGCTTAATGTTTTATATGACTTTATTTTATTAAACCAAAGTGATGCCCTTTTTAAGTGGGAGTACGTACCACAGACTTGTCAGGGGGCCGAAAATTTCTCTCGGAGGCTCTGTATGTAATATAAACTTTGAAGAAATGAGAGTTTTAAAATAAGAAATAGAAGCAAATAATAATAATAATTTTTCTATAGCATGAATATTATTGTTAGATGATTGATTAGAATTTTTTAAAATAAATTATAAAATTGATCTACTTCTATAAAGTATGAATTTCATGTATAAAACATGAAGATAAAGTTATTTACTAGTGATCATTAATATTATGATCGCTTATTATAAAAAAAAAATTAACAAGTTGACTATATCATTCACTCGAGACAATTTTAAAAATTTTCAGATGCCGTCATCTTGTAAGGAAACACGTGAGAATTCAAAATTAATAAGAAGCCATTTGAATGCTCGACAATGTTTTGAATCTGGGGATTTATTTACATCCAGAGAGCAACTTTTTGAAAAAAAAGTTTATACTAAAGTTACAGATATGTAACGGTAATCATTATATTGTAGAATATTTTTTATTTTATCCAATTTCGTAATTCATAAAATATTGAAAAATCGCAGTTTTCATAAATTTCCAGATGTAAAAATTCAATTAGAATTTACAAACATACTTTTTTCTTTCGTTTTATTGAATTTATGCAAATATATATAAATTAATGAACGACTGATAAAATGAAGCAATGGATATTTAAGTCATTTTTTCATTTTCTTCCATTGAAACGAAGAAAAAGCTTTAACCTCTTTGTGCGAATAATAATGAAATGCAAATATAAAATGCTAGATCACCCAGAAAATATAAAAATATACAATGAACGCTGAAGTTCTTATATATATTTATGAAGTGAACTTAAAAGTTTCTCACTTAATAACGGAAAATGGTAAAGGATATAGTGCTAGAAATGTTTCATTGCGATGGTATGGTCATAAAAATTATGAGATATAATCATGAGCTGAATCTCGATGCTTCAGACAAAAATCGTATTTCACTATATACAGTTACAACCGAATGCAATAAAAATCCATGCACTTGAAGTTATATATGAAACAAACTTCGGAAACTGCAAACAAAGGTTAGATATATTTGAAGATTTCAAGAATGTGACTTTATAGCACATTACAGATTTTTATGAACTTACTATAGTCGTATATAATGTTAGTTAATCTCTAAAGAAAACTTTGATAGTGTTTTAGAGATTTTCTATGTTCATCAAAATAAGCCATAGTCTTTAAAGATGATGAATAAACATAGAAGTTCTTCACAGTATCTAATATCATAGAGACATAGAACAACTTTTTAAGAAAATTAATTTCTCTGACATTATGAATGTGTATCTTATTGAATTTTTTCCAAGTAGAATCCATTATATTGCACTATCGTCAAGGATTTTGTGTAAAATGAATTTCGCGAAACAAATTACAAGTAATTTCTTATAGTCATTAAATTGGAACCATTGCTATTACTGAATCCTCCTATACTTTCATTCTCTTCCAGATACAAGAAGTCAACGATATATGTACGAAAATCTTGACCTATATCAACCATTTTGTAAAAATTTTATTGTTGGCAGCGTTGTGCTTTCATTCCAGGAGGCTATGGACCGTGAAGGGCAGCACAGAACAATGCTTTCGACATTTTATGATATCTATCTTATTCACTTTCATGGCCACTTTTAAAATTAATCCTTACTTACAAATATTCGATTTTTTATATACCTTGATGATATAGATGTAGGCCATCTCACAGGAGAAATTTTATATTAAGCTGTATAAACCGAAGATCGTATCGCTTCTATAAGTCAATAAATCTAAGACCGAATGTAAAAACGATAAGCTTTCTTTATTACAGTTTTATGTAAAATCATTTTTATATAGAAGTAAAACATAACATAATAAATCTACATAAAATTTTGCAAGCCATCATCAGCTCGTTCAATTTTTATTGAGAAACATTCCATCTAAAATTGGCCTAGGAGCAATTTCGTAAGTATAATAATTTGATAACCTGTGTGCAACCCAAGAAAATTATGAATTAATATTATGTTAACAAAACAAAACGCCATATCTGGACAGGAATAATAAAATTGTGGAAAAACCAGTCTCAGAAAGTTACTACCGTTAATTTGAGAATTACTACAATAATTTTATTCAAATATTAGAATTTTTATCTTAATTTCCATGGGAAATATTTTAACTGGTTTCCTACTTTGTTTAAAATAAATAAATAAAAATTTTTACAGAGAAGAATATAATATTAAATTAACCACAACAAATTTCGCAAAATAAAACAAGTTTATTGATATGCATACTTTAAGAATTAAGTGCTTAAATTGCTGAAAAGAAGATCAATTAAAGAAAGAAAATCATCTTAAGAAGATTACTTATGATTAACATTATGAATAATTTTTACGGATCTTAAACTTTCATTATTTGAATTTTATTAAAAAAATTGTTTACTGTATAAAGTCAATTATTTATTATTTTAATCGAGTTTATTGAATTTTATAATCTGATATTTTATAAATTGTAAACTAGTCATAATTTATATATTATAGAATGCAAAAAGTTAGGAAGAAGTTCGTTTAACTTTAATGCGAATTTTTATAATCTTAAAAATAATTTTATTGCCATTTATTTTGCTAATTAATCCGAACATTGCACTTCAAAAAGATTTTTCAGTTGCACAAATTTATAACTTAGAATATTAAACTGAATGAATTCAGATCAATATATTAGCAAAAGCTTGTGCAATTAAACTGTTGTGCAAGTTTTTCAATTGCAAGTATGTGCAATCGAAAATTCGAGTTTAAAAAAAAAAACTCTCTATACAAATCATTAATTACCATTTTTAGATCTTTAAACGAATTAATTCATTATCATCTATGAGATAAATGCCGTAACAAATATGGGAATATGACAATGAAACTTGGGCGATGATAACTATTTATTTCAAGAACTACTTTTCTCATGATTTAGGATGTAGCAGAACCGGCTTATTAAGCAATTGTCAAATGTACTTGCAAAATGTACTAGTTCTTAGACACACATTTACCAGTTTACGTTTTACTTTTCTATAGGTAAGAAGTTCAGTATGCTGAAAATATATTTATTTATTTAAATATTGATCTGTAAAACAAAATTTATTATTATTATTATTATTTATTATTATTCTAAATACTGAAGATGATGATTGTGTAGCAACCAAAAACCTTTCATTAAAAAGTTATTAATTTTCAACTGAAGTTTAAGGCTTTTATTTAAGAGTGTATTATTAGTAATGTTTTTGATTAATTTGCATTTCATCATCAACTTCATATTTTACATGTCACGAAAGAACATAAAATGTATGTTCTCTATTCTTTTATGACAATTAGAATAAGAAACTGATGACGATGAAATGTAAAGTTATCAAAAATGTTACTAATAATTATTCAGTTTGCTATATAAAGTTTGAAAGCTGAATTTGTAGATTTAAAAGTCAAATAAATATATTATTATTATTATTATTATTATTATTAAGATAATTATATTATTTTTTCGAAACTTTAGAGAAAAGTACGTGAATAAAATTAACTTAACCATTTAATAAACTCTTTCTTTTGTTACTAGAAACAACATTAAGAAAAGAAAATTATCTCGGATCTTACATTATGTAAAACGAAAGCTTATTTGAATAACATAGTAAGTCACAGCATGTAAAATAAACTTTCTCGTACACGTTTGTCGATTTTCTTGCATTCTGGTACTACTGCGAATGCAAATGATTTCTAACTAGTGATTACTACAGTAGAGATAATCATCTACCATAGTTGCAGGACTAAAAAAGTTTAGAATCGCTGAATATGCAATTTCGTGACATTGTGCCTTGTATAGAATATCCTGAATTTTAAAATAACACCTTAAAAATACTTTCGAGGTGTGATTGCGGAAACACAAACTAGTTTGAAAAATAAACTATTTATGTCAGAATGAGAGCATTTCTCTTATTCCATTATGTCGCATGCCATACCTGTTTGGTATACAGTATATGAAGATTTTCGTCCTCCCCCACACGTCAACTGACGATGCTTCTGTTGTTGTTCGTGAACGTTCGTTGACCTTCCACGATTTTTTTTCCTTCTTCTTCTTCTCTTCATTTTATTAGGAATTATTTTTCTGGGGGGTGGGGTTAAGGCGATCATTATCTCGGGTCAGGTAGGTCGACCAGGTGATGTATCACCTTCATCACACCCATCCTGACCATCGAAGTTTAAAAAGTGACCAGGTCGTAATGAAAACTTTAACACGTGGAAGAAGTTCCTAAATATACATTTTCTGCATAGCTGAACAATTTATATACTCTATTAACAATAACTCTAAACGCACAATTTATCTTTTAAACATTATGAGAATATAAATGCAGTAAGAGAACTAATTATAATTTTTATACTTTAAACTTTTTGGACTTTTTTTTTAATTTTAGGTAAGAATAGTCTGTGCAATAAGCCGAGTATATACGCAATTAATGAACGAATTAATCTTCTCAAGAATTTTAAACTGAAGGGTGCTAATTAACCTATCGTAAAGATCATAAAGATTAATAGGTTTACTTTAATTGCTGAGAAATAAAACATTAAAACGATGAGTCACATTGTTTTAAGAGAATTCTCTCTATGTTTCTTATATTCGTGGCATTAAAAATGGGTAGAGTTTATACGTGGCGGATATCACGAACCTTAACAATGTGGGTGGAGGAACATCAGAGTTCTGAACGTTAAAGATCACGAACGACTGGATGCGATCCGTCTATAAGACGGTGCCTTTTTTTTTTTTTTTTTAGTTCATTCTTTACATTAAATGAGTTTTTTACCAGCTTTACACTCTAAGAAAATAGCATTTCGATTGAATTACAGCGGTGACTTTTGATGTCCACCTTCTTGAATTTCGTGATCGCATTGTTAGATCCGTTCCAAGTATCTCACACAATTCAAAAAGCGCTTGATAATTATATAATTAAAATTCATCTTCTATCTCGCGTGATAATGATAATAATAACAATAATAATAAAAGTTAAAAATCTGTAAATATTCAACTAACTTCTAAGAAATTTTCTCGCATAATAATTCATTTTTTAAACGTATCGTTAAAATTTTCAACACGTCTTTTTTTTTGTTGCTCTTTAACAGAATAATTCGTGCAGTATTAAAATGCAAATTTTGGTTAATGTTTCAATAACGAACTATGTAACCCGTGCCTCGGCAGTTTAAAAACTGTGTGTGAAGTTTTATCCCCTCTTTCTTGTATGCAGTCCGTTTTATGCTCTTCTTTAACCTATAAAAAAAATATATATATATATAAATGATTCATTAATATTCTACAAGTGATAATGATAATAATAACAATAATAATAAAAGTTAAAAATCTGTAAGTATTCAACTAACTTCTAAGAAATTTTCTCGCATAATAATTCATTTTTTAAACGTATCGTAGAGCATAACGAAAAAGAACTTAAGCCATTCGTAAGAAGGAATCTGGTCTTGCGATTTGTCCATCATATAAATGTTAGAATTACTTTACAGATCCGAGTAATTAAGAAAAAAAAAATTTAAATTACAATCCTGTGTGTGTTGAATTTATGATTTAAGCAGTTAAAATTATTTTCTTTATTTACTAAAGCAAAGTTGCAGGTTCCTTAAAGGTTCATGGAGTGTTTATTAATCGTTAGAAATTCCATTGCCTACTATCTGATCCCGCTGAGTGCTATGTTCTTTGCATGCTCTTTTCTCTAAGCATACCAAAGGAACGTAATAATATTACTGTAGTAGTATTTAAAGGTTTCGACTATATGAGAGACGGCGGAAATATTATGTTGACACAAGTTAAGTGTTTCTGGAATCTGGATCTGTACAACCAGTTTGTTTCAAACTTCTGTTTAGTATGCAAGACACGCATAGTCCGATAAAAGAGTAAAACATTAGGAATGAGGTTACCGCCTAAGCCTAAAGGTTAATGAATGGCTTTGCTTTCTTTGTGTTACTTTTAAGTAATTTTTCTATTATAAACTTAAATAAGAGATAAAACCGAATTCTGTGTTAATTAATACACAATATATCCGACAATTGAATACCATCTTTAACTGATGAATGGTCCTGTCCCGGAAATTTAAGGAAGGCAAAAAAAATTGATTATACGATAAAGACCATAAAGATAATTAGGTGGTAATAAATCTAAGTTTAAAAAAGAGGAAATAACTTCAGAATAAGAAGACTGAATACTCAATATGATCCTGTGTATGCAGCGTAACTGGAATAAAAGAGATTTTTATACGCTTTTGACAAAAAATATATTTCAATATACAAATATCAGAATCATCAAATTTGTGTAGTGATTAAAAATATGTAAATTTTATTAATTAAATATATACTTTTAAAATTTAGATCTTTAGATTTTTAGAATGATGCTACTTACAGGTTGGTCATAAAATATGTTCAAAACCTATAAACATCTTCAGATTGTCTAAATTTAAAATATAAATATATATAATTTAGAAAGATTTGTGTACAATGAAAATGTATATATAGACATCCCAAAGTCCATAAAAATACAGAATGGTAGATTTCAGATTTCGACTTTCTGGATATGTCTATTAAATCTGTGAACAGATAGGCTACCATGAACGTATTTTATGAATAATCCGTAAATTGCATAATGATAGCCTATCTGTTTACAGATTTTTATAGACCTCTTAGGAAAGTCAAGGATTGAACTCTACCATCCTGAAAACTTTTATGTACATCAGGATGCCCATATGTGCACTTTGGATGTTATCTTTTAGGATATCCGATAAAAGGTAACATCCTTTGTGATATGCTTTAAGGATAATCTATAAGTAAATCGTTTTGTTTTGATTAATTTTACAAGATACAAACATTAATTTATTAAAATTACTCTTATGTTATTTTGAATTTATGCATTTAATTAAAGCTCAAAAGTAATTTAGATATGTTTGCATCGCACATCATTAGTAATCTCAACAAATTACCATTGGAGAATTCTTAATTATATATCAAGGCAAAGAATTTTGAAGAATGAAAATTTTTATATTCTCTAATTATATTGCAAAAAATAATCATAAAATCGACTAAAACTATTAAAATTTTTAAAGAATTCCATCTTGGCTTCTAAACTTTTAAGTATAAATTGTTGTTTCACGATCTTTTCTTATTTTTTTTTCCTTTAAATCTATTCCAAATTCTGTTAGTTAATGTACGTGATAACGTGGACAGTTAGATGTATTTCTAAATAGGTTATTAAATACAGAAATGATCGAAATCAGGTTTCACGATAACAGCATTAAATGTTACACTCACACGACCTCATTGTTTGAAATATTATTGCTTTTATTACATTCTGTCGAATTAATGAATGCAACAACAAAATTCGATCACCCTTTTGTTCTTCAAGAGAAATCAGTGAAAAATGTGGCGAAAATCGATGCAATCGCAATGCATTCGACTAAGTTTAAGTCGAATGCCACAAAGATATTTTAAGTCTATTGTCATTACGTCAAACAATATGTTGTCGTGCACAATGGGGATGTCGCTTGTCGACATTTATGTGGGTGGAGATGTGGGACGAAAGGAGTGAGATGCAATCACTGACCTGCCCGTCAATTATGACCTAGTTTGACGTTAGACGTGATGTTCTCCAGCAACCATTTTTTAAGCATCTATGAGCAGCTTTAAAACAACATTTTATGCATCTTTTCATGTTAAAAATTCGTCATTGTACACTGCCGAACATATATATCATAATATAATTTTTATCATTATTAACTCGCACGAAAATTATGCATATAAAATAATTATTTAAGATGCTTTATGATCGAATATAGATTTATCTATTTAATTATCTTGTTCGTACGGATTAAAAGGATAAAAAAAAATTATATATTAAAATTTAAACTGGTTTTAAATTCTTGATTTAGAAAAAAAAAAAGAAAAAAGTTCTAAGAATAAAGTCTTAAATTAATGCTCAAGAGTGGCCCAGTGACGTACAGAGTATTATAATTTGTCTGTGCTAGCTTGAATCAAACTGGTAAGAAAGATCAAAGTTGAAATTCTAGTTCGTGACGTCAACTTGAACTGATTCGTGTTAAAATTTCGGTTCAAGTGGAACGCAAGAATTTACAATTCTTGTTTGATGACACACATATTTTTGTTTGACTTTTGACCGTCTTTTTATCGAACGTATGCGCCAATAAGAAGATTTTCTTTCTCTTGATAGCGTGCTGTCTCGTCTTACCTATACACATATGACGATGATGACTCATAACAATTCACGCCGGTATTTAGCTATCATCATCATCATCTCACACGAGGAAGTAAACTTTAAACGAAACGTCGTCACGATTCTATAGAATTTTTATTTGTGAATTATTATAAAATAAAATTAATCGACGTTGCTGTAATTCGTTCGATACAAATTAAGAAGTAAAATGAAGTTTAAAAATGTCATGATAATATATATTAATAATAATCTTAAGTATTTAAGGAAATGCTCCTCTATGTAACCTGTCAGATTGCTTAGTAAGCTACTTGGCAAGGTTATCGTTCCAAATTAGGTGGTGAAGTATAACATCAGTTGCTTATAACTGCCAAGAAAATGTTATTCTGTAGAAGATTTTTACTTGTTAAGGAGTAAAAATATTAATTTATATATATATATTTGGAATATTTAAATTTATAAACTGAACATGATTTGTATAAACAAACAAAATTTATATAATCGCGAATGCAAACACGAAAGAAAATATCAATAATTAAAGAAATCGAGTGAAATATGAGAGAAATGGAAGATATATAAAAATTTTTTCTATGGTTATATAAATTGCGGTCATAAAATAATTTATAATGATATAATATATAAAATAATATGGAATGAACAGTTTATAACAGATAATCGAGAATAATTATTTATAATCTTTACAGTTCTAAGAATGTTAAGAGTCTGCATTGACAAGTGAAGGAATTTAGTTCATATAAACTGTGAGAAAAGACACCATTAGATAGATGTAAAAAGATAAGGTAAGTTTATATTCGATATCGTTTTTTCCAAGAAAAATAATGTAAATTAGGACACGTCAAACGTGTGTGCATTAATAAATTTAATACACAAAACCATTGTTAAAATATTGGCCAATTTAAACTTGACACATTAATCGATTGTCAACCTGTCGCCATTTTTCAAAACTGTTATAAATATATATATATCCTCTATCTTAGAATTTCTCAATACGAACGGTGAAGAAAGAGAGAAAAATAATACTTACTTGTCAGATTTCTTCTTTGACTCTAATATAATTGATATTTTATCGATTTTTCGAATCGATTTTTCGACTTTTTTGAGACATATAATCGATAAAATAACGATTATAACACGATTATTGTTTTTTATTTACATATATTTTAAAATATATATTTCAGCACACAAAAAAGAAGCAGATAAAAAATAATTTCAAGAAAATTTAACATTTTATGAATATACGCTACAACTGAATATTCAATTATGATTATGAGTATAAATATATTAATTTTACGAGTATTTATTATTAAATAATAACAAATATAAGTCAATAAATTATTAATTTTGAAAATGTTATTTTAATATTGGTTACAAATATTTAAAAATATAAAAATGCTTATTAAACATCATCAAGTATTAACTTCATCAATAGAAGAAATATATATAGGAATATTTTATATTAATTTAATAAAATTACAATAGAGAATACATATATAATTTTTATGCATGCAGTATATTGCACTTTTATAAATAGCGTGTATATATTTTATGCATATCTAAAAAAATTAATTTTAAAATTTTCAATGAAAATTGGACAAAAATTACTTTCTATCGATTGAAAGCATCGTTAAACTTAAAATGGATAAACTTTAAAGGAAAAATTCGCTTATTATTCTGACCTGCTATACGTATAAATTCTATACATTTTTAATCGCAATTTTATACACATAAATATTTATCTTCGTCATAATATCAATTCAAAACGGTTTTTAAGAGGTAAATTTAATGCATATGCAGAAAATTTTAATCTGTATTAATGAGAATTCCTTTTAATCTTTTAAGCCAGCATCTTTTGTTTCTCCTCCTCATCCATTCTGCTTTACTCCCACAACGTTTAGGCTTCTCCTTAGGGCATCTTAAAAATCTTCCACATCTTCTTATCAATATTCTATATTAATTATAATTATAACTTAAATATTTAATATGTAAAGACAAAAAAACGTTAATCGTCAAAGAAAAAAAATAAAAAAAAAAGGGATTTTCCTGTTTAATTTTTTTTTTTCTTATACGTAAACATATCACAGTTTCAAAGTAACCTAGTTCATGAATAAATAATCTGAAAAAACGTATAGGACTTTTTATACTATTATTCATTTTTACAAAAGTTCGAGTCATAAAATTTAAAATTCTCGAGATAGTAGTTAATCAGATTTAATCGACTGACTATATGACAACGCATAAATAAAAGCCTACCTGATATTTAAATTAAACATTAAATAATTTTTTTTGTTTAAGTAACAACCTTTCTTCCAGGTAGTCTAGAAGAAAGTTATTTCGGGTAGAATAAGAGAAAACGTGAAGAAAAAAAAAAAAAAAAAAAAGAAGTTATTTCGGGTAGAATAAGAGAAAACGTGAAAAAAAAAAAAAAAAAAAAAAAAGGCACTGTGGCTTAGGTGAGCAGAGTCCAATGATGTGTTGGTTGCCCTTTGGGCATGACAAGCAGAATCTGACTGGACGAGTTTCTTTGCATATAGAATCAACGCAAACATAGCATGAATGACGGGTGAAGCTGTTTTCTATCTTCATATTGAATGCTTTTTTGAAACCGTAAATTTGTTCGTTTAAGCAGTTTGACTGCAGAACGAATTCCATATAAAAAGATAATATCGATATATATCTCTTCTAATAATTCAATTTTTAAATCGCCTATTAGATTTCTACACGCATCATTTCAAATTTTTAATATTCTGAGAGTAAGTTATTATATTCCGTAAAATTTTTATGATGTTTGTGTTGTAACCGAATCTTACCAACGATTAAAAAAAATGGCGGTTGTTTATACGTATTCTGTATATGGTTATATATACTGTATATAAACTGAATAATAATATTTTAAACGGTGTCGAAATGCAGAAAAAAAAAATAAAGATTTTCTACTTGATTTATATTATAGTTTACCAAATGCTATATATGGTTAAGTTGATTTATTTGATAATACCTATTTTTATGTGATTATTTTTTTTCTTTTTTGTAATTCGATAGCTTTTAAAGCGGCGATCATAATTTCCTATAGTTCTAAAGTGCACATTCTTTCTTAGTCGGAAGATAAGAGCTGCAAAGGATAGAGGAGGAAAGAAGAAGAAGGAAAAAAAAAAAGAAGCGTGGAGACACTCGTTGAAAAGACATTTTTAAGTCGCGAAAAGAGGAAAGACGGTCTTCACCTGTTCTAAAATTTCTAAGAATAATGTGTACCACGAATTTAAGTCGCGTGAAACTCTGCAATAAGAGTCGAGTATGTTGGATAAAGTGGTTCGAGAACGAACGCCTTTCTGTCGGACTGGCACAGGAACTACCGTCAAAGCGGTGCCGTTTATGCAAGCTGTAAGCGAAAAGTTGTGGACAGACAGGGGAGAGAGAGGTGGGGAAAGAAAGGCCAAACCTGTTCTCTCTATCCAGCACGTCCCTTTAGCTAGCCTCGTCCCATGCAACTGACTAGTATTGCTTGCATTTTACGACAAGGTTGCATTTGTTGGTTGCTCTATAAATTCCTGCACTTCTAATCTGGTAAGTATCGATAGTTTTTACCCCGTTAATTAGAATTTAGTCGAAAGTTCATTCCGTGACGAATATGTGATCGTTGTTTTCAATAATATTGTGTACCTATATAGTATGTGCTTAGCAGTCCTACGCGAATATAAGACGGCGACTTCGACTACACTTAAAAACATTTCTTTTAATGTTTTAACAGTGTGATAAAATGATAGAAAAGTATCTCTTATATATATTTATATCTTTATAATATTTTTCCGAACCATCCTTTTCACTATCCCTACCTAACTTATATGAGAGTTTTCTAAACATTCAACTCGGATATGATTTGGGAACCGAAAAATCTCACTTCCTCGATGGATAAAAACTTTTGCAGTTTGTTATTTTTGTTACTTCAATAGGGGGAAAAATTTTTTCTCCTGTTATTGATGTTAATAGTGTTTCGTCTTCATTGAGTGTGATCACGCAAGATAACTATGCTAGGTCGATTTATTTCATTCCTATTCCTGCTAAATAAAGAATGATATATCTAATTACCAAAGCAACATTCTTAAATAAATAAATAAATATATATATATATATAATTTTTTGACCAGTTCTGATATAAGCCAAAGTTATTACGAAAAAATATTTTTAAATCAAAGGAAACAGGAAAAATTTTCTAATATATACGGTATTATATTAAAACTAATGACCGCCTTAACAACTATTTGTTACAAAATAGTAAAAAATTGTCTTTACGGCTGGAAAACCTGTTATTTAAAAGCAATTAATGATATTTTTCTATGGGTAAAACTAAAAATGGAATTCACTAGTTGGCGACAATAAAATTCTATAGGACTACTAAGCATCAACACGAAAATATTAATAATAATAATAATAATAATAATAATAATAAAAGACAGAACTAGCCTGTGAATGATCTAGAACTCACCCCTTTTACCAAATACCAACTACCATTTTTTCACTTTTGTATAAGGGAAGTTATAACAGGCAAGTAAAATGAAAAATCCCCAATTATATCAGGTTATCCCAGGTTATTTATAAACTGTCGCCACAATTTTAGGAACAGGACATTAATAAAACACTAATCGAATGTTATATAAGAACAATGTAGTAAAAACTGTGCTATTTTTGTCTTTGTAGTCTATTTTGTATACCAAAGATCATGAAGTATTTGTTTTATTTCACATTCACATTTGTGAGTTATTTAATGGGATAATAAAATGATGATCTTCAAAGGTGTGGCTGGCAGATAAATTTTGAGCTTCATCACAGAGCTTGCACAATTTTGATTTGCAGCTCCATTTCTGATTGAAAGATGAAATGGTGATTAATTCCTGATGTCCTTCAAATAGTGAAACGATAGTTTTTCACACTGGGATTGCCATAAAATGATTAAAATATGTCCCGATTTATAAAGATTTGTTTTATGAATTAAAACCACAATGATGACAACCTTTTTTTCTTTAAACAATATAGAACAAATTCTTCTTTATAACACTGCTATCTTTGTAATATAAGGTCATTTGGGATTATGAGGGTGGATGGTGTAGGCAAAGAAAGCTCAAGCTCCACCAGAAGTGGAAAATGATCGGAAGGAATGTGCGGATGAGGACAACCAGCAATCTTATTATTTCTCATCCATTCTGCATCCAATGGACCTAAAACTCCTAATTCAGTGATGTGCCGTTTTGAATAAAATACATAATCTATAATTCCTTTGAAGTCAAAACTGTAACAATAAAATTAATTAGTTAAAATTAGAAAATCAAATATTGATTTAAATTCAAATGAAATTTAAAAAATAAGCAATGCCTTTTATCTCCTACTCATTATATTAATTGAATGTTAAATATTGATTCCTGATCTTGCTTTATAAATATTTCTATTTAAAATTTTTTTCAGTGCATATGATCATAAAATTATACTCAAAAATTTATATATTAATTTGCCAAAAATTATTAGAGTTAACATATTACTACTTGGCTGGATGAAATGGGGTCAAATTTAAGTTATCTCAATGGACTGATATTTTATGATGTTTTCTAATCTGTTTAGTGTTTTACGTAACTACTCTGGCTACTTTTTGATTATATATAAGTTCCTAAAAAAAAAAACAAGATTTATTTCATATAACAGAACAGAAATTAAAGTAATAGAAATTAACTTTATACTATAAATTATTAATTTGTAATTAATTATCGAAAAAAACATTAAACCAGGGGTGGGCAAACTTTTGGGAGAAAGGGCCATATCATATCAATAAAATATAGCCTAGGGCCACACTTATTATGTTATATGTTTTTTATTCTTTAATAATTAAAAATAAAATACAATGTTGATTCCGGCCTTTAGTAATCAATCTGATTGAAAAGGGGTGTAAAACAAAATAGCAAAAAAAATCTCCCAAAATCCTGCCTTCAGCTGATAACTGTCTGAAGTGATATAATTATCTTCAAAAATTATGTAGCCAAAATAAAAAAATCCTAAACATTTTCTAAGGAGTGCATTTGTTGACTAAAATATCATAAAAGTGTGACACGTTAAAATTAAGCCAATTTTCTTAGATCAACTTTCATTGGCCATCATATGAATCACTGGTTTGAATAATGCTGGCAATCTGAAAAAAGTGGAATGCTGTTTTTTAGAGAAGCTCAGCAGGTCAAAATTCTTTTAAATTATATATTAAAATTATAATTTAATTATTTTAAATTTGAAAATCATAAAAGGGTGACAAGTTGAAAGTAAGCCAATTTTCTTTGTAGATAGCTTTCATTGGCCATTATATGAATCATGGATTTGAATAATGCCTGCAATCTGAAGAAAGTGAAATGCCATTTTCAGAGAAGCTTGGCAGAGTCCAAATTTTTATAATTAAATTATATATTAAAATTATAATTTAATTATTTTAAATTTGAAATAACAATTAAAAGCATACCTGTTTAGAAAACTGCACAAATATTAAATATAAACACCACAAAATTACGAAAGGTATTAAGTTGATTGACCGATAAAATGATTTTATTTGATTTTGAATGTATTTTGCAACTGATTTCTTATACAATGATGTTAACTCTGGTTAACAGTTAATCAAATCTATTTTCATAAGAAATATGACACTGTAAAAACATCTACAGTTTACCACATGAATTATTAATTATTACTTGTCTAGAAATTACATAAACTACATTGCTTAAATATGGAACAGATTTGATATTTTTTGTATTCATTTTATTTATCAATAAAATTTTTGGCTTTATGGCTATTAATTACAAGGGTCGCAGTTTGCCCATCCCTGTTCTAAACTATAACAGCAAAAAGTGAAGAATTCCCTAATTTTTAAAAATTTTATTATAACTGAAATTAATCATATTTTACTAGAAATATAATAAATACTATATAATAAACAAACAGTCATTAAATTCAAATTTTTTTCTCCTGTTAATTTAAATAGTATTGAAAAATATAAGACAGTACTTCACTAATAATAGTAGAAAGCCTTATTATACCACTATAAAAGTTATAGAAGAGAGAGAATTATCCTGCCTAGTGATAAATTAAAATATATAATTATAATATCAAATTACAAACAGAATTTTGTTTCCATATTACATACTGAAATCTTCATTTTGTTTTTATTTGAGTGATATGTTCAAAATTGTTAGTCAAATTATATAATAATTTAATATCAATGCTCCTTATTATAGTCAAAACTGATAAAATATAAATAAATAGAAAAAAAAGAATTTACCTTTTTTTATTTACAATCTACAAGAACTAATTGAATATATATTTATATTATTAAATATACAGTTGACAAGCTTCTATATAGAGCAATACCTCGCATAGTCCGGTTTCACTATAGTCCAGATTGTAATTGTTAATAAAAAATTTTTAATTTACTTTATTTTTTTAGAATAAATATGAAATGTGTGTGTGTGCTTGCTACTTACTACCTATATATGATGAGCTGAGACAAGCAGGCAGCTGTTCCAGTGTTGCCAAATTTATTTGAACAATGTTTGTTATAGTGCCTGCCTCTCAAGTGCAATGTCGTCAGTTATTTACTGCAAACACTTAATGGAATCATTGAATGGGAACAAATACTGGCATATCGGCATTTGCGACTCATCAGCCTGTGGCGGCCCAGTTCAAGTGGGAATCCACCTTTACGCAGAGTGCCACTCTGTGTTTGGAATGGCGCCGAGCAGCTGATTTGCAGAAAGCGAATGCATTCACTTGCTGGGCTAGCCCTCTTTATCTATTCGTCTTTATGGACTCGGACCCAGTTTCTGTCCCCTTCTGTCTATTGTAAATCTTTATAAAAGATTTTAATGTAATGCATATAAGAAATAATTACTAATGTAATATAAAAGGTTTTAATGTTTAATGCGTATGAAATAATTATTAATGTAAGAATTTACCAATTTAAAAAAACATAAATCGAAAATTTCTTGAACCAATTATAATTTTTTTCCCATTAAGGTTACGTACCTCAAATAGCCGGTTTCAATTAGTCTGGAAAGAGGAACCAATTAACTGGACTATGCGAGGTATTGCTGTATTTAATAATACAAATACATGGGAACATATCAATTGTAAGGCTGTTACCAAACGAGTCGATTTTGCCACGCATTCACGCCTGGGAATGACTGTTAGACAAGCTTTGGTCGTTGTTTTGTTGTTATCGCGTTCCTTCGAAATTGCGGTAGGGTGTCATATGGGGCATGGTTGGTGACAAAAGTCATATCCAGCAAGTTGAATATTTCAGGGACAGACATGCGCAGTTCAGATCAAGTGTGCACGGGAAAATCGAAGTAATGGATGACATTGAAACTTGAAACAAGGTAGTTGATACTGATTGGATCTCATTATGTACATCACAAGCTTCAATGCTTATTTCGTTGACTTGTTTGCAAATATGTCGTCAACAAGCAACAGAGTATAAATTCTCTTGCAATAAGCTAGCAACCAGTTGAGTACGTTTTATGTCATGTCGTTGCCGAATTGATCGAATCGTTTGGTACCAGCCTAAAACTTACATTTCTGACAATGCTATATAAATTGAATTTTGCAAAAGTCAGATTTATACAAGAAAATTATTATTGTAATACAGTAATACAATTCATATCATATTACAATAATAATTATGATAGCTCTAATAAAGTGGAAGCTCAGTGTATAAGTACCTTGTTGGGCCCCTTTGAAAGTCATAACTGGCTCGATTCATCATGATAAGGATGCAATAAGTCTCTGAAAGCATTCCTAAGGGATCCTGTACTATGCAGCTAGGATAGTATCTTCCAATTCATGCAAATTGGCTAGTGGAAGAGGTAGTGCTTGAACAGTCTGTTTCACCTCATTCATTGTTTCTCAATGGGATTGAGAATCTATGGATGAAATGTACGAGTTCTGTGGCAGGGTCATTATTCTGTTCGGAATAACCTTCACTTTCTGGAAACATTAGTTGCATGAAGAGGTGTGAAAAGTCACCAAGAAGGTTTACATATTCATTGGCATCCAGATTTCCATCTATACACGAGGGGTCTCAGTCCTCACACCATCACATTTCCACTATCACTCTGTACTTTTGAAATCTGACACTTCAGGTCCATGGACTCATGTTGTTTTTGCCATACTTAAATCCTCCGATTTTCATGGTATAATATAAAATTGGATTCATTGGACCCTATGTTCTTTTTCCATTGTTCAATGGTCCAATTTTTATGGTCCTTTACAAACTGTAGGCAACATTACTTGTTCTTGGCTGTTAACATAGGAATCCTGGTAGAATTTCTGTTGGAATAGCCCATCTGTGCTAAAGTTCAATGATTGGTATGTTGCATGCAACATGTTATTCAGAATACCAATGTTGTAATCAGTAGTCAATTTTACACTTGATTACTGATAGCCCTCCTGTTTGCCTGCACAATCCTTCTGAGTCATCTTTGGCCCCTCTCATCCACTTTCACTTGTCTAACTGGAGAGTGACTTTCTGCTGGAAATGTTTTGCATATTCACCCATTCATGGTGCACTTGCAAAAGTGTAGATTTCTAAAATCCTGTCAGTGTTACAGTTCTGGAAATACTAGCACCATCACTTGAGCACCTACAATCATACCTCATTCGAAAGCAGTTAGCTTTTGAATGAGGCATGATTACTAATTTTATTCATATCATATCTGTTATAGTCAAAACAGACTGATGCAACAATTGTGATCAATAATATTGTCCACCTTGCAATCTGTTGATCTTGGCCCACAAGTATGATGAAGCTGTTGTCTTTAATAAAGTTGATGTTCAATGTATATACATAAGGAAATTAATATACTGAAAATGTAATAGCTATTAAAATTAAGTTTAAAATTTATATATTTTTTGTTTTTAATCTACTTATTTCAAAATAAAATACTTCTGTAAAAAATATTTATTTTTTTGGCAATATGCTTTAAGTACATCAATATTTAATATATAAAAAGGTTTTTTGTATTTAAAATAAAGGCACTGCTTTCATATTTATTTATAAAGTAAATTTATACATTTAAAAATAAGTACTTACGTATAATTTGTATATGGCATTACTCCATCATTATATGTTCTTGTGATACGAAATGGATGAGTATATTCATTTGTTGAATCACAATAATTAAATTTACGTAAACTTTCTTTATATCTAAAATCTTTAAAATCAGGGTGACTGCCAGAAACTCTACCAGTTGATAGGAACTCAATAACACCTTTCACAGAATTAAAAAATAATTCTAAATTAACAGAAATATAAAATTTTCAAATTATTTTAAACTAATACATAAATTATAAAAGCTGTCTTCTACTTACAATGTTTCTCTATTCATGAATTGAAAAGTGTATAATTAAAAATTTACTTTTATAGAAGCCAAACACTTAACAGAATACACTGTAATATTAAATGAAATAATATACAGAATGTTCTTGACTTATAAATACTTGTACTTACAACAGTGATATAATTAATCAATACAATTCATGTGTGTTTGAGTCCATGTGCAACGGTCTGATATATCAAAAACATTCTATTTGGTTTCTGTAGTTTTGTTTGTTGAATTTACTATTACAACATAATCATAATATTTGTAATAAGAAATTCACAAATTTAGAATATTTTTGACCACTGTGACTTATAACTTCAGGGTTGAGTTTGAACACATCAAAAGTCAAGTACTACCTGTATATTACTGAGTGGACAAATTAATAGTGTTTTATATTTCATTATTTGATATTTATTTTACAGAATTTTTAGGAATGTCTGCCATTTTAAAATATTTTGCTAATATATTTAATAATTATGTAAATTTATAAAACATTTTTATTAAATGATTTCATCATCATAGTTTTTAAAATTTGTGTAATTTTTGAATTTTTAAAAAATTTTAACTCAGAAGTCTAACTAGATGACCTTATTTAATTACTAACACAAGTTTATTTTTTTTATTAACTAATGATTTTTTATTTATTAATTTATATGGCATAAAATAATTTTATTAGAAAAACATTTTCTTCTAATTTCATATCAGCTGATTAAAGGAAATAAATATTTATTTAAAATTTCTCCAAGATACAGATCAATTTAAATGAAATAGAATTAAAAAAAATATATGTAAAATGCATATGACTCATAAATAATGATATCAATTTTATAAAAGAATTTTATTATAATAAAAATAAACTGCATTAATTAAGAGTGAGAATTTTATTACAGAAAAGTTTTTGATCTATTTATGAAGTTTTCTTTATTTATAACTGAAAAAATTTTCATGAGTAGATCAAAATATTTTCTATAATAAAATTCTCTCTCCTGATCAGTGTTATTTATTTTTATTTTAATTTCACAAATATGAATTTTGTTATTATTTTTATTTGAATTTAAAAAGAATATAGTATTCAAATATATGGATATTTCAATGATGATAACTTTATAATGTCACTTTCTTGAAATAAAATTATCTTACATGCTTCAAAATTATTAGCATATAGCAAATAAGAAACATTCTTTAGTTATTTTTATTTCCAATTTAAATTGGAAATAAAAATAACTAAAGAAGAAATGGTTCCTTGGTATTAGTCATATTATTGTTGCGATAAACCAGTGTCTATATAATGGAGTCATATACAAATTCCAGTAAAAAAGTATGGAAATAAGAAACAGCCTAAGAAGTATACAATATTAATACAAACCATAACTTAAACTAGCATGAAGCTATGTTCTCAGATAATATTTAAAAATACAAAAGAAAAAATTTAGATAATTATCGTATTCTTGAACACCTGATGATATTTTAAACATGCTAGCTAATTTTATAGCTGTCAATAAATTTTAGCTTTAGAAATAATACCCAAGTATTCATATCTATCAGTATAACGCCCTAACATTTTCCATCTTTTGTGTAACTTGTTTAATTTTTTCTGAATTCTTTTACTATCAGCTCATATCCAACATGGATGTTTGTCAATGATTTTACCGGTAGCACATACTAATCAATGATATTGTCAATATGTTGGTAGATTCTGTTGTATAAATTATCAAGGTCTATATCAGATTTATAGACTTCATGCCATGGGAATTTGCAAAATTCTTCAATAATGATTTCCCAATTGCATTGTTTCAACAGTTTTACATTGCGATATGAAATATTCTTAGGAATTTTGAAAATACTATTTGTTGATAACAAAATAGGTAAATGATCAGATGAGAAACCTATTGATTCATTAACATAAATATTCAGAAATATCAGATCCAGGATATTTTCTCCTCTAGAAGGAAAGTTTATAATCTGATTTAGATTTAAATTACAATAAATATCTTTGATAAATAATTTCTGATATTGAAATAAGAATGAATACATAGGAGTATGATTATTCCATTCGATATTGGCAAAGTTGAAATCTCCACATAGTAATATATTATTGTTTTTATTCTTGTGCAATATTTTTATTAGCTGCTGTATCATTAATAGTTTTTGTTCCATTGAGTCTGTTGGAGAGAGATAAATGCAAGCAATTAGTAATTTGATACTGTGAAATAGAACGATTATGATATCATCTTGGTTGAGAAGAGTAAATGCAGGGGGTAGATAGCCTTTGTAAGCCACAAATGCTCCACCGCCTCTTCTATCAATATGGTGATTTTTCTACAAGTTTATATGCATAAGCATCATATAAATTGTAGATGTCATCATCGATATTAGAACACCAAGTTTTAGTTAAGCAAATACATGATATCCAAATGACAGTATGGCTTCAACCTGATCAATCTTATTTCGAATAGAACGTGCATTTTGAGAGAAAAGCTTAAACTGATTTAGATTACATTCAGAGTTCATTAATTGCTAAGAAATGGAAACTGGAGTTATTTGTGATGGGGTCAAAATAGACTTATGTATTGGGTTTTCACTATTCATGTTATTGTTTGTTAACTCAACACAGACATCACTTTCTTTGTTCCCATAATTCTCATAAGGCATAGAATGAAAATGTCGTATTACCATGTTATTTGGCCAAAATTCTCTATTCAATAAACAATCCATTTCTCTTCTAGGTACAGACAGACAAAAAGATGAATATGTGGGATATCTTGTTCTACATTTAGAAATTCCGATCAATATTTTATTCGTTAATTTTGATCTGATATATTCCTCTATATGTTTTTCGGTTGTGACTGGATCTAGTCTAGATATAAATATTTTCTCATTATCGTTGAAATTTTTAACCACATTTAATATATTAACTTTTGTATTCCTTTCATTTATTTTTTCCATATCTATCTTGTTTTTTGCATCATTCTGATAATTTATTTCAAACTTATTTAAGGGATTATCAACAATTTTCTTGTTTACTATCACCTCCCGATTAGGTAATCCACATTCAATAGCTTTGGCATATTATTTGTCTTTCTGTTCTACATCTGTTTTATTCAATCTGTGGATGGATTCAAAAATTACCTTATGATAATTCTCATTTACTTTTTTCAAGTCTATTCTTATGTCTCTAATCTTTTGATTATTCTGAATTAGATTATTAATAATTCTTTCAGTATTAATATTTATATTATTATATTCATTCAATATGGTTGTGTTTCCTGCCACTATTTTATCAATTTTTTCATTTATATTATTTAAATTTTCATTTAATTTCTGAAGTAATACATGTAATAACTTAAATTGATTGTCTATTTCTTCTAAATAATTTGTTAGAATATTACTACTTTCCTTTTTAATAACTAGTTTTAAAGTTTCTAAAGATACATTAGAGAGCTGTGATATTACCAAACTATTATTTTTCTCCAAATTAGTTTTATCAGTTTTTCTAATGTTGAAATGAACACATCATTTTCCATATCAAATAGTGGCACCTGAGTATCTAGTTTAGAAGTTGATTTAGTAGTGTATCCTCTACGCAATCCATACACTTCCAATTCTCTTTATTAGCCTTAGACATTTTTCTAAAAACATGAATGGGCAATTTGATACAACTTGGATAAAAATCATGAGCTTTGTTAACAGAACAAAATAATACATCTTCATTTGCAATAAACACCTTCGAACATACTCGGCAAGTTAACACACCTTCATTCATCAATGCCATCTCAATCAATTATAAATGCAACAATTCACAGATTTCGTTCGTTAACAATATAGAATAGAATCCAGCAGAAAGAAAACAACTTTAACTGGGAAAGAAATAGCAGCAGTAAAGTTGTAAAAACAAAGGAGGACAGTTGAAGCAATAAAAATGGTTTCAGTTTACAACCCAGCACAATGGCTGAGTTTTCAGAATTTTAAAATTGCAAAATCTTGAAAACAAAACATGAGACCAAGATGTAACTTATAGATTAAGATTCCACATTAACTAAGCTTTCCAATGATCACATACACAAAAGTAAAACGACAGGTAATCCACAGGAAACTAACCGAAAAGCAGAGCATGAATTTGCACGACTTCTTCCTACATGACCTTGTTCTTAATAATTAACTATCATTCTACAAGTAAAAAAAATTATTCATACTATACATCAGCATTATTTTCATTCTCAATCATTATGGCTTTCCAATTTTATTTTTGATGATAGAAAGATTTCTCAACATATATTCTGTCCAAATCAGCCAGATTAAAAAATATGTTCAAGATTTAGCTCATCTTTCAAATTCTTCATATCATCCTAGGCACAAAAATTTAATTTCTCCAGATGCTATGCAACCTTATTTACTAATTAATCTTAAATACTCTCTCATTCTTTTCTTATTGCACAATCTAGACTGAAAAAATGCATGTTTCAATAGAAAAAAATTCTTACTATTTTCAAGAATCTTTAAAATATAAATCTGTAATAATTCAACTATTGATATCAGATATATTTTTAAATGTAAATCTGGATTTTATATTATTATCAATTTTTTTAACCACTAAATACTTAATTTTTCATTTACATTCTTTTACAAATGAAATATTACAATTGATGTAACTTCTAATATCTTTATTGTTTTGTTAATTATTCAATTGTATTATATTATTTTATCATCATTTCTACTAAATGTGAGTTTTGCATCTATAATTTTAAAACAACAACAACAATAATAATAATAATAATAATAATAATAGATTAAATAACATTCTCAAAACACAGCTGAATGGGAAAAACACAGTGAAAGCCATCAACACATTTGCCATACCTATACTGACTTACTCCTTTGGAGTGATACAGTGGACACGGACAGAACTTGAATCATTCCAAAGAAAAACACGAACAACACTTACAAAATACCAGTACCATCACCCAAAATCTGCCATAGAAAGAACTACTCTCCCACGCAAGGACATGGCCTTATTGACATCCCACATTTACACAACAGACAGATCTATAATCTGAGAGAGTTCTTCCATAAAAAACAACATACATCACAACTACACAAAGCTATTGTTTTGGCAGATAAAAACATAACACCATTAAATCTTAAGGACAACACTCCATGCCAAATAGACAACAATGCACACATACAAGAAAAGAAAGAAAAGAAAAAGAAACTCCATGGCAGACACCCACACGACCTTCAGAAACACTTCATAGATGCTAAAGCTGGTCTGTCAGCTGGTTAGTCAGGGGGGATCTATTTACTGAAACAGAAGGGTTTATAACTACAAGAACAGGTAATAAACACAAAATACTACAGAAAATACATACTATCAAGGGGGATCTATTTACTGAAACAGAAGGGTTTATAATAGCTATACAAGGGATCTATTTACAGAAACAGAAGGAATTTGTAATAGAAAATACAAGACGTCAAACAGCTGGTTAGTCACGGGGATCTATTTACTGAAACAGAAGGGTTTATAATAGCTATACAAGACCCCAGTATTTAACACAAAAAACTACAGAAAATACATACTGAAAGACAGCACATAAAAACATAAAAACTACAGAAAACACATACTAAAGGACAGCACGTTAACAAACGACACTCGTAGGAAATGCCACGTAACGCCTGAAACAATTCAACACATTACGTTTGTGCAAACTGCTCGCACAAACAGATTACCTGCACAGATACAACCAAGTAGCAAACATAATACACCAAAAACTTGCAACTAAATACAAATTAATAACACACTTACACCATACTACAAATACATACCAGACACAATACTAGAAAACTCAACACACAAGATGTATTACGACAGAACAATCCTAACAGACAAAACCATATACCACAACAGACCAGACATCACTCTCACAGACAAGCAAAACAAAGTTACCTACATTATAGATATCTCAATACCAACACACACAACATTCAGGATGCATTCACTCAAAAAATTAGCAAATACACAGAACTCTCACAAGAAATTAAGC
>AYEL01064298.1:0-16910 GCA_000484575.1 Olivierus martensii
GTTGCCTTTCTTGATATCTCCTCAGCTTTTGATTCTGTTATTCCGAACCTTTTATATAAAATCTTAACCGATGAGTTTAGTGTTGCCGATGCTTTAGTGTCGTGGATTCTTAAATTAATAACAAGCCGAGTTTATAGAATTCGATTTGATCATAATTTTTCTCCACTGTTTTTTCCTTTGAAGGGGTACCTCAAGGCTCTCCACTCAGCGCCTTGCTTTTCGTTGCATATATAAATTCAATATTTACATCTAATGTTTGTTCTTCTATAATTGGTTATGCCGATGATTTAAAACTTATAGCTTATGATTTTGAACAACTTCTACTTGATTTTGATTTTATTGGAAATTCCTTGTCTTATTTAAATTTGACTATCAACAGAGACAAAACAGTGTTCATGAGATTTGCCTTAAGTCCTCCTTCGTCCGATCTTTATAACGTATCTGCAAATCATTATCAAGTTGTTTTTTCTCCTTATGATTGTGATCTTGGCATTATTCTGGATAGCAAACTTTCCTTTAAATTTCATATTGCTATGTTATGCAATAATCTAGCCCGATATAGAGGATTCTCTTGGAGATACCTACGAAATATCAACAATAAATCTATTCTGTCTACCTGGTTTAATTCTATTATTGTAACTAAAATTTTGTACGGTCTAAATATCTATGCTGCAGCGTCTTCCTCGCATCTAGCTTCTCTACCACAGGCGCATTCGAGAACAATCAACCTTATTGGAAACTTTAATAGGCATTTACGCTCTCTTTCTACAGACTCAAAATTCAAAGAACTGAACATCAAGAAAATTTCTGAATTAATTGAGATCAAGATATCAAACTCATTTCAAATATGTTACAGGGATATTTTCTTACAGAACTAATTCAGCTAAGTATATCAGCAAGAACCACCAGAAAAACAGATCTTTTATTCATTTCTTACAGTCGTTTATCCAGATTGCTTAACACCTTCATTAGAGCTCCAAAAACATATAATTTGTACTATAAAAATTCTTAATGTATCTGCATAAAAATAGGGGGATTACTTTGTACTTTTGTACACTTGTAAATAATGGTCAAATAAATAAATAAATAAAATCTTTGTCGGTCAATTGAAAGGGTTAAATACGAACAGTATATATTCATTGTTAAAGTTCAAGTAAAATGTATATAGAATGCCAGATCGTTAAAAACATTATCCAAGTGGCTTTTACTTTTCCTAATAAGATATTTTGAATTTAAATATTTACTTAATTTAGTGTAGTTACTATAATTATTCATAACTTAATATCTATTAATAATTAATAATTATTAACAACTAACTATAATAGATTTCTATAATATAGTTAAGCACTTACATAAGACAAAAAACATTTTATTCCAATCAGACAGACCTTAATCTAAAATCCTGAGTAAAAGAATACAATTGCCACAGTCCTAAATATAAAATTTTAATTTTATATCATCTATAAAAATATATTATCTGAAACCAAAATAATATATTTCTTTGAAAAAATAATAATTGTTTATTTAACCAAACTATACAAATTGCAAAAATAAAATCATTAATGCCAGTGACCTAAAATAAAGCTTTTGTGATCTAGGTTAGTACTTGAAACAGTGCCTCCCTTTTATTTTGAAATACTAATTTCAACTTTACAGATTACTGCAATCAACATTAAACTTTAAATATTAAATAACATTAGCAATTTAAATTTTAAGTTTAATTCAAAGTTTAATTATATTTAAATTAATAATAATAATATTCCTATAAACCATGTAAAGCATATCGTAAATTATGCAAAAAATACTTAAATTCATAAAAAATAATCTGAACCTTAAATAATAGAACTCAAAATGTTCTAAATGTAGAATATAAACTAATTATATCAGAGCTATATAACTATTTTCCTTTTGGTTCACACCTTTATGTGGCAAAGGAAATTGCATGTTCCATTGATCTTTCTGGGCTGTTGTAGTTTGACTTTGCCATAATGGTCAGAAGTCTGAAGTGGTGCCTGGGGTTGTCTGGATCCCTTAAAGGGGCAACCTTTCATCAGACTATACCATTCTTTATGTGATTGCCAACATGGTGAAATTTTTACATATGATTTTCAAAGAAAAAACTAGATTGTCAAACATTGATATAAAAATTGGACTGGATAAAGTATAGCAAGAACAGAAATGGACATATGAATGGAAATTGAGTGTGTGGAATGTGAATAGATAGGAACTTGTGAATGAAATATGTAAATATAGACCAAAAGTGCTTTGTGTGAGTGAAAATATATCAAAAGAGATGTGTATTTAAGTGAGTAAGGATTAACATTGTGGGAATGTAGCCTATGGTCCTCTCCGTTCATTCTGTTGTTTCATTTAAAGATTCATTGACTGTAGTTTCATTCATTAATGTTAAGTTGATTTGTATATGCATCTATCTTTCAACTAATGTGTCTGAAGAGGATAGGGACGTATTGGTTCAATTTGAGAATCTGCTAATTCGAAATGCCGAGAGTGAAATTATTTTATGTGGAGATTTTAATTTTCCTAATATTTCTTGGTCAGATGGATCAATTCATTATAATCACCTTACTAATTTTCAACGTGAATTTTTGGAGAGAGTGGTTAATTTCAATTCTCTATCTCAAATTGTTACTTTCCCTACTCATACTACTAATTATTTGGACCTTGTGTTTACATCTTTATCTGATTATTCCGTACACAATACTGCTGGATTTAATTCTGATCATCTTCCCCTCCTAGTTCAGTTCAATTATAGGTTATTATCTTTTAATAGTGTTTCTACTTACACTTATATTTGTGATTGGAATCATGCTCAATGGAATATGATTATTGCTAATTTTTATTTTTTTCCTTGGTCAAATATTTATAATTCTGAGCTTGATTTAAACTCTTTTTATAATTTTCTTCTTCAATATATAAATGAGTTAATAGACCAATTTGTTCCTTTGAAGAAGAAATTCGTTGGTTCTACCCCTTGGATTTCTTCCAGTACCCGCATATTAAAACGTAGGATCAATTGGTTATCTAGAGAGTGGAAAAAACATGGATACTATTCCACACTTTTTATGTTAAACGACTGTAAAAAGCATTATTTACGTGCTTTAACTATTGATAGAAACAAGTATGCTTCTTCTACAATTAATAACTTTGCTGGCCAGCCCTCAAAATTGTGGAGTGCACTTTCATCTCTTACTCCTCGCTGTGCTCATTCTTGCACCAATTTTGATAATGATTTTAAAACTAGGCTTTATGATAAATTTTTTACTCAGTTTTCTTCATCGACTAACATACACTCAGATTCTTCTTTAATAATACATCATATCACGCACGTATTTCTAAAGTGACACAAGTCAAAAACTTGCATTTTTATGTTGGCACCATTTTATAACTTGGGAAGCAATCCTCCATCATCTTTTGAAACTATTTTCCTAAAAAATGGTTTCAAAAGATTACAAATTTTGAAAAAATTATGAGTTATATAATGGTTTTTAGTTAAGCTGATTTCGTAGTTTTTCAAATTTTCTCAAAACGTTCGTTTTTGACTTGTGTCACTTTAGAAATACGTGTGCGATATGTTATTGATGAAAATGACATTATGAAAGCTTTGAAAAAAATGAGCAAATTATATTCATGCGGACCTGATGGTATCCCTCTTCTATTCTATAAAATTGTTTTACCCGAAATTAGGCAACATATTGCTTTTGTTTTTTCAAAAACTTTACAATCTTCTTTTATACCCGATGCTTGGAAACTTTCTTATTTAATCCCAATACTAAAGAAAGGTAAAAAAATGACAGACCCAAATTCTTATCGTCCAATATCCTCTTCAAACAGTCTTTTAAAAATTTTTGAAAAAATTCTGTCTAATCATCTGATTTTTGAATTGAAAAATAAATTATCTGTCAATCAACACTATGCTATTCCTAAGAAATCTACTGTCTCTAACCTTTTACAGTTTACTCATTATGGTTTTGAAATATTATTTGAAAAAATTGGAAATTTTTTTTCAAAATTTTTTTTTTCATGTTTTTCTGTATAATCCGGCTCTGATGAGAAAAATTCTGTAGTGCCTGTAGTTCACGAAAGAGGGAGCCACTTTGAGAGGGCTAAACCATTCGTTTTAAATAAACGGTAATAGCTGATTGGTGAAAATAAAGATTGGTCAATCATCAAAAGAGGCAATCATTATAGCTCAACCAGTTCGGTACCACAGTATTAAAAATCCAGCGGAATTTCAACACCCCTTTACCTTACCCCCTAATTAAAGGCTCCTGAGTTCATTGGTGAAGGTCCCATGAGAGGCAAAAGCACCATTCTCAAGTTATGGGGCTCAAAATCATGTTTCCTTACGATTTTCTGCAAAACTTTTATAGATAATCGAATATTTTAAAGGATTTTAGACATATCTTATTATTTCGAATCAAATGCAATCAATTTAAATAAGCTACGACTTATCTTTACGAAGTTACGTAATTTTTTTCCCTTACAACGATACATCCATTCCGAAATGTGGTAGAATTCTCAAATATTTAAATTTTTTATTATTTTGTAAGTAAAACATCCTATTAATTATATTACATTCGTTCTCTCTTCCACTTATGATGATAAATAATAATAAATAAATCAAATATAGAACTTAAAAAAATCATCTTTGTTGGTCAGTCGACAGGGTTAACTACGAACAGTATATATTCATCGTTAAAGTTCAAGTAAAATGTATATAGAATGCCAAATCGTTAAAAGCATTATTCAAGTGAATTTTATTTTCTTAATAAGATATTTTGGATTTAAACTATTTCAGCTTTATTTTAAATCAAATAACAGAATGCAGTACAAGTACTCCACAAGTAAAAGCGGTTTTCTTTCAAACAAATCTCAAGTCCACACAACACGTGTTTATTTTTCACATTTCATTGGTTCACAGGCTTTTCGTCATGAATTGTCATAATTAATGTATTGTCTAGTTAACATCTAGGACTTTTTCTCTACCTGCATGGAATAGCCCAAAGTTTTCCGATGGTTAAATAACTTATTTAACTTGTGAAAATTCTTAGTTTTTTTGTAATTAATTATTATATACAGTATGAAGTCTTAACAGTTCATGATGTAAAGGCTGTGAACCAATGAAATGTGAAAAATAAACACGTGTTGTGTGGACTTGAGATTTGTTTGAAAGAAAACCGCTTTTACTTGTGGAATACTTGTACTGCATTCTGTTATTTGATTTAAAATCAAGCTGAAATAGTTTAAATCCAAAATATCTTATTAAGAAAATAAAATTCACTTGAATAATGCTTTTAACGATTTGGCATTCTATATACATTTTACTTGAACTTTAACGATGAATATATACTGTTCGTAGTTAACCCTGTCGACTGACCAACAAAGATGATTTTTTTAAGTTCTATATTTGATTTATTTATTATTATTTATCATCATAAGTGGAAGAGAGAACGAATGTAATATAATTAATAGGATGTTTTACTTACAAAATAATAAAAAATTTAAATATTTGAGAATTCTACCACATTTCGGAATGGATGTATCGTTGTAAGGGAAAAAAATTACGTAACTTCGTAAAGATAAGTCGTAGCTTATTTAAATTGATTGCATTTGATTCGAAATAATAAGATATGTCTAAAATCCTTTAAAATATTCGATTATCTATAAAAGTTTTGCAGAAAATCGTAAGGAAACATGATTTTGAGCCCCATAACTTGAGAATGGTGCTTTTGCCTCTCATGGGACCTTCACCAATGAACTCAGGAGCCTTTAATTAGGGGGTAAGGTAAAGGGGTGTTGAAATTCCGCTGGATTTTTAATACTGTGGTACCGAACTGGTTGAGCTATAATGATTGCCTCTTTTGATGATTGACCAATCTTTATTTTCACCAATCAGCTATTACCGTTTATTTAAAACGAATGGTTTAGCCCTCTCAAAGTGGCTCCCTCTTTCGTGAACTACAGGCACTACAGAATTTTTCTCATCAGAGCCGGATTATACAGAAAAACATGAAAAATAAATTGTGGTAAATATTAATCAAGCATTTCCAATGTTATCTCATCATACTCACCAGTTGCAATTTCTTAGTTGCCAATGGCGAGCTGGCGACCGTTATTTCGAGCCATGTGTGTGTGTGTTTGCTTCGTCCAAGTCTTACATTCGACCTTGTGCCTTGGTGGATTGGATTAAGATGACGGGGGCGCTCAGAACAATCGCATTCACCCAAGGGGGCGCTAGGCTCGAAAAGGTTGAGAACCACTGAATTAGACCATGGTCTAATTAGCGCATATATCAGGTTTTAGTTTCTTATGCTGATTAGAACCTATTCCAGTGAACCATGAGTAGAGTCCGTTATTTTATATAATCATTATGCATATTTTCAGTTGTTTGTTTTTATGTCTATGTCAAGTAATCTCTTAAATAGTAGAAGCTACTACTGTCAAACATGGAATGATTCTCTGATTGTCCAACTTAAATAACTGGCCTATTTAGTGATTTTTTAGAACAATCATTGTTAAATAATTTCGAACAATCCAAAATTTTCATAGAATTTAACAATTTAGTCAATAGAGATATTATATGCAGTCTATATTTCTTGAATAAATTTAACAATTTAATCAATAGATGACTTCATTTAAATCCTTCAGAGTAATGTTCTAATTCAAAATGACATAACAGATAATTTCAATCATCTTATGATGTCATTGACATCATGATAACATCATATTTCCAATAATCCGACAAATCTCTGAAATCTGACAAGCCCAGCTCCCATATATGTCGGATTAGAGAGATACTACTGTATATTGATCTTTTATAATCTTATAATAATGTTTTGTGTTATCTGGTGATTTCTAGTTACAATACAACAACAACCTTATGTATTTTATTTTTATTCTATGTTTATCTTTTATTTTATTTTATTGATTAATTCTCAACTAAGACTGGTTTCTAAGAGATTGTAACCATAGCAACATTCTGTTGTGATTCTGTATATAAGCTATTGGAAGTTCAAAATATGATCAAATTTATAGCCTGAAGATGTTATTGAGTACCAAAAACGTTAGTTTTTAGGTGTTGAATAAAATTTTATGATTATTCTCAACTGTGGAAAGTACTGTTTTTTAAGTAATAATATAGATCAGCTATAGATGAAGTAATTTTCTTAGTAACTTAGAAATCAAACTGCTTAAATTCATTAAATAATAATTCTAAACAAGCACTTTTTAGCAGTAAACTCAGTAAATATTTTATTTTACTTTACAAAGTACTTTTGGCTAATCACCATCGATTCGAAAACTATTCGAATATTACCTATAGTTTCAGAAGATCGATTTTAAAAATGAACAAAATGTTAAATTCAAATTATATTACATAATTATGTTATCTTATATTAAAAACATATTAAATAGTTTAATTTGCTGATTATGATAATTATTTTAAAACTATAATAGTAATAAATTAATTTTTCAAAACATATGCATACGGCCAATTTACAAAAAATAAATTATAGTTTATTTACAGCATAATTCCACGCACTAGATACATCCTCAGATTGTTTATCATTAATTAATCTTAAATATTTCTCTTTTTAGAATTTCTATTGTCTCTGCTAAAAATTTATTCTCATTTTTGTCAATTTTTGGTCAATAGTCTTGGGGATCGCTACCACGATAATGTTATTAATCACTTCCGAAAAATCCTGAAGGAGAGAGAAAAGCAACATGACAATGCTATTAATCCACTTCCAAAAAATCCTGAAGGAGAGAGAAAAGCAATGAATATTGGGCAGATTCTTTATTGGAAATTAAACATAATAGATGAAAATACAAGACTATGTATATATTATTGTTATTACATATATAATTTCTTACTATGTTTATTTATAATTTTTTCTTTATGATTTTTTGGGTCTCTGGAACGAGTTAATCAAATTCCCATAAAATCCTATGGTAAATCAATGATTGTCAATTTTTCTTATTACTTTTTTCTTAGGTTGGTTGATTGGTTTTAAGTTTAATGGCACAAGAGCCACAATTTTCTTAGGATTAAATCTTCATTTGTTTCTAAGAAAGTTCCTCTGAATTTTGTGAACAAAGAAAAATGAATTTTTTTAAAATTTGAAGATTTTCTTTAATTTGTGATTTATTTTTTAGTTTTTTTATGCTGAAATTTAATCTTTTTCTTTTAATTTTTGCAAATTTCCCTATTTTCCTAAAAGTATTCCAATACTCTGTTTTCTACTACTTGAACAAACTATTTTTCTATAAAATTCAATTTTTTTTAAGGTTATACAGTAATATAGTCCTCTACTATGGTGATTTGAAACTTAAGATAATGCATAGTGTCTTAATTAACATAAAGAACACAAAAAGGATGTTTTCCATATATCCTATCATTGGATCAGGGACTCAAATCCATTGAATTGCATTGACCAATCACAGAATTAACAGATTTTGTCCCTGTTATAAGTATGAATGGTTATAAATTGAGGTATCATAAGCTGAGGACTATCTGTACTTCCAAAATAATTAGTTTTTCATTTTTATTATAAATTTTAATTTACATCATTATATGTATTTTCCTTTATACTAAATTTTCATTTTGATTAATGAATTTGATAATTTTCACTTGGAACTCTGCTATATAGCTTTTATATTTCTCCATGTTATACTGTACAATAGAATATATACAAACACTGAACAAAAGTCAATACAGTGGGTGATCGGATCATAATCCGTTCAAAGTCAATGTTTGCTACCCGAATTGTTTGTTAACAAATTGTTGATTTACCATAGATTTTTTTATTTTTTGGGATCTCCAGAATGAATTAATCAAATTCCCATAAAAATTATATAATTTCTTACTATGTTTATTTATTTGCAATAACAATAATATATATACATACACAGCCTTGCATTTTCATCTATCATGTTTATTTTCCATTTGTAGGATGTTAAAGAATCTGTTCAATGTCGATGGCTCTTCTCTTTTCAGGATTTTTCAGAAATGATTAATAGCATTGTCGTGGCAGAGATCCCCAAGCCTATTGATCTCAACCTGGTATGGGTGCCATTCTAGCACCAAAAAAATTGTAAAATCTCTCTCTACCTTCTTTAATAAATCTTTGATCTAAAATATTATAAAATCCCTCTCTTACCTTCTTAATAAATCTTTGATGAAAAGTCTAAAATCTCTCTCTTACCTTCTTTAATAAATCTTTGATTTGTTTTAATAATCAACCTGGTATGGGTGCCATTCTAAGACCAAAAAATTGTAAAATTAACCTGGTATGAGTGCCATTCTAAGACCAAAAAATTGTAAAATCTCTCCAATCTGGTATGGGTGCCATTCTAAGACCAAAAAATTGTAAAATCTCTCTCTAACTTAGGGTGCCATTCTAACACCAAAATATTGTAAAATCTCTCTTTTACCTTCTTAATATTCTAAGACCAAAAAATTGTAAAATCTCTCTCTTACCTTCTTTAATAATGTTTGATTTGTTTACGTTGTCTTCAAGTTCATTTTAATCAGGAAAAATTACTGTTCTTCTTAAGTTGTCTCCGAGTTCATTTTAATCAGGAAAAACTACTGTTCTCCCACCTTACCCATAAGTCCACCAACATGCAAAGCCTAAGCGTGTCATTCCATAAGGTTAGTTTAGCTGCCATATCCTCATGGGATATTTTTATCTGGTGGCAGCCACTTATAGAGCCCATCACAGGTTGGCCAACATCCATGATGGGGTTCAACGAGCCAGGCCCGGACCCCTCCTGAAAAATTGAAGGTGTGAGACCTAGATCTTCCAGGCTGATAAACCACAGCTTTACTGTGCAGCCATCTGGCTGACCTGTCATTTTCTCAGTCCGCGGGTCCCACAGTTTGTTCTGATGTGTTCCTTATTCGAATGTATGTTCATTGTCCGAACATAAAGATCTTTCGTAAAAGTGTTCATTATCCGATTTTTTTTGTAATCTGAACTGCTCATTAACCAACCATCCACTATACTGTATGCATTGGCATATTGCAATACTTCAATATTATATTCTTAATTCTTGATGCTAAGAAGTAGTTATCACATTCCTAAAAAGAGAGTATGATAGCTACTACTTATTGCAATAATAGGAAAACATTTTATAAAAATTGTCACAACTGAAAAATATTTGAAAAATAGCCATATTATCTATCACTTGCATTTTCTACTAATTCATAATTTGATATCTGATAAATACAGAAAATATTAATTTGTCTAATTTTGAATTCTCTAATGCTAAAATAAAAATTAGATTCATATTTTGTTTTGAGTAGTCTAATGAAATTTCTTAGCTCATATCTATAAAATTCTATATGCAGTCACTTTTTCTTAAACTTCAAATTTCTACATAAAATTTAAAATTATTAGTTTATTAAGCAAAATTTATTTGCAAGCTATACAAAAAGGGAATGAAAGTTGCATGCATCATGCAGATTGGATGCACAGATTTTATTTGATCAAATATATTTAGGCATTGACTTCTATTTTAGGAAATTTACATATAAATTAAATTCATGTAAATTAATTAAAATTTTTTTATTAGTAGCAAAGGTGCAAATATCTTGATAAGAGAATTTCCACATAAGCTGTATTATATACCTAAAATTCCAGAGCAACACTAGGCACTCTTGCTAGTTATTTAATGAAGCATGAAAAATCTGAGCTCTTTATTAACAGAATAACTTTAGATTTTTAAAGTATACATATTGATAAAATGTTTTTACTTTACAGAGAACAATCATCAATTATTCTATAAGACTAAAAATTTTTTATTGATTTTTAAATCTTATTCTGTTGGTATAGAACTGTTTTATATCCAATAAAAAACAAAAAAAGCAGATTTCTCTGATTTATGTTCATTTTTTATTCTAATTTAAAATTGATTTTAATTAAATTTTAGAGAATATATTAAATTTAAAATTCAATTTTTTTTAGACTTTTTGGAACATGACCATGCTTCAAAGTGAAGATGTCTTGAAAGCAGCTCATGCATTGATTACTAAAGCTGAAGAACCACCAAAATATTCAAAACTGTAAATTTGATTTAAAATGAAATGAATTAAAATGTGCCTATATTTTATATTGTGGAATAAGAATTAATGGTCTTAACAATAATTTGATGGTAATTGATTTCATAATGCAATAATCAATTATATTTTTTGTAAAAAAAATATTGCTGTTTTATACTTGTCGATTATTTGTATTTTTTAATTTGAAAATTTTTAAATAAATTTTTAAATATATAATCATTATGGAAATTCTCATCATTATACAGTGGGTCCTTGTTTAATGTTGCCTTACTTAATGTTGTTTTGCTATTACATCAGCAGCAAAAGCTAAATTAATAAAAGATTAAAATTTTTAAAGTCAACAAAATAGATTATTATGAAGGAAAACATGGCTTTAGAGAGAAAATGAAATGGAAATCTATAATTATAGAAAACAAGGTAACCATATTTTATATGAGCACTAAACTGAAGAATATAATATTGTCTATGCACAATAAATTAAACTATACAACACACAGATGTTTGACCAGGATGTATGTGAATGTTTTAAAGAATTTAGATCTTATCATATTTATATTGAAATCTGACAATCCCATGTTTAACATTTATTTTTAATTTTTAAGAATTTGAAATTGTTATATATGAAAAATACTCATGTAGTGTATCTGATAGTGCACAGTGCAAACAGTGGCTTTCATTCAAAGGATCCAGGATTGAATATGGAACTCTTTGGAAAATTTATGCTAGGTCAATGCAATTTTTGATTTCAGTTAACAATACGATTTTCAAGAACTTCAACAGGGATCGACAAGGATCAGCTGTATATAGTACCTCAGTTTAAATGTCCTAATATAAGCAACTATAATTTGTATCAAAAATTGATTTAAAAGTCTTTGTTCTGCTTTTATGAGAACTTTTAATGAACAAAATTGAAAATGCATGCTTTCCTAATTGGAAGAATGTATAAAGGATACCAATGATATCAGATACACTACATGAGTATTTTTCATATATAACAATTTCAGATTCTTAAAAATTAAAAATAAATGTTAAATATGGGATTGTCAGATTTCAATATAAATATGATAAGATCTAAATTCTTTAAAACATTCACATGCCAAAAAAAAACAAAGATCTAAATAACTTTTCTATGAATGTTACAGACAGAGCCTGCCCTAGGGTAGTCGGCACCCTGCTGCAAAGTTTTTATAGTGCCCGCTATATTTTTTTAAGACAATAATGGCTAAATAATCTTGCAAGATGCCTCTCCCATACAGTGGTGCTCTGATGCTGTGCATCACTTGCATCGTGCCTTGGGTCGGCTCTGGTTACAGATCGTTTTTTTCTTGGATTTTATATGCATTTGTTAGTTTTTCCCTTTATTTTATTCATAATTTAATATTTAATTATATTATTGGTTTCTGATAATGCAGTGAATTATTATAGTTGGTTTCTTGCAAAGAATATTTTACAAAATTGCTAAATAATGAGACTTGGGGAAATTTTCCTCTCTTCTGGTTTTTATGTTACTTTCCATCCAGAGATTATTAAATATCAAAGCAATTCATCTCTATAAATCTTTAGGTATGGATCAAGAATTGAACCTGGATCTTACAAATTGTAAACATCTTTACCAGAGCAGATAGTGTCTATACAGTATAATGCTTCCACAACAGAAGCCAGCTTATTTATTAAAGACTTTAAAAGATACTGCATTTTATAGATTGCTTTATGACAATTAACAAAATTATTCTAATAATTAGTGCTTATCATTTATGTAATTAGAATTTCAGTGAAAAATGGTTGTTTTGTGCTCAAGAAAACATTATAATTTTTCCATTTAAATCAATAGTAGTTTAGTTCACAGCAGTTTACATTAGCATAAATTTATAATTAAATTGTAGATAAAACATTTTTAGATTTATTTTAAATAAATTTTATTTCAGGAATGAGATACTTTCTAAGCCAAAAGGATCAATTCAAATTTTAAATTTCAGTATCTCTCAGTTACGATATAATTATATTGTCACTGAAGAAAAATTAAAAACTCAAATTTTCATATAATCTTAAATTATATCGTAATTGTTAAATCATTTCAATGTACTGTATGAACTCATATAAAAGCCAAAGAATTTTTTCTGAAAAAATTTTGAATAAGGAGGTTGTCTTATAAACAGGCCAGAAAAATCTGAAAATTTTCAAAGATGGTAAGATTCATTGGCTCAATCGCAACACATTTCCATTGTACATTCTGCATAATCTTTGATATCTGTTTCTAATAAAAATCATTTTTATTGATTTCTTTCAAATATTTTAAAAAGTATGTGGATACGTATGACACATCAAGTCAGATATCTACAGTACTCTATAAATTTATTTAAATTTTAACTCGCTTGTCAGTCATTAGAGCTGCATAATGTTATGCAAGCCCAAAATTCTGATGTTGTACTATGTAATTATGTATTTTAGAAAGAATTTTTGTCGGTTGTTCAACTTGGTGTCAAGTTCAATAAAGCTACTAAAAGCCATTTGTTTAAAAATTTTTTATTATTCATTATTAGTGCTATGTTAGTACAATAGATTGCCAATATTAATGCCACATAATTACCGTGTGTGTTTTATAACATTATGTATGTGATCATTGTATAATTTTACCAGTAAACTAATAAAATCTGATCACTATAATCATAATTTATTTGAATTTTTCTAATATATTCTTTTATCATCATTTTTTATTTCTGTATAATTTCAAATTACATGTAATATATCTAAAAACAAATTTATACATCCATACACACAGAAATATTATACTGTATACTACAGGTTTCCCTTGTTTCACAAAAGTTTGCTTAGTACTGTTTTGCTTTTATGAAAGCAAAAATAGATACTAATGTAGATCTAACTAAAAGAAATTTGAAGAGGATTTTCGTTTTTATGAGAAGTTAGCTGGGGATGGCCATGTGGTAATGCTGTAGCTTACTCTCTTGAAAGATTCGAGTTCACTTCTGGATCTCTCATCTTCAGTATTTTGGGAGGGATCCAGTTCCAGGCAATTAAATCCCATTCTTCAACCTCCTAGTTGACTTTGTCATAGGTATTGATCAGTCTGTAATGGTCTCTAAAAGTTGCTGTTTGCTATATACAGTATGTCCCATGTGCATATATTTTACATTATTGAAAACATAAGTGGTGATATATGAAATGACTGTATACATGCATTATTTCTACTTTATATAGGCTGCATATTTATCATATTATATTCCTGCTTTTACTATATTTTAGTGTTATTTTAGGTTTTATGTTTTATTTAATAGGTTATTTTTTTGGGACTGAAAATGCTCAAAAATTTTTCCCATATAAATTAATAGTAATTGCTTCTTTGCTTTATGCCATTTCAGCTTATATTTCATAACAACACTCAACTTTTGTAAAGCAGTGGAAACCTGTAATTGTTTTTTAGAAATATTAAATTCCTAAATTTTTTGTAATTATATATTTGATAGTTTTTAAAAAATTATTATTACACTCATTTTTAACAATTTTTTCAATTTGCTTTATTTATTTGTTCAATATTGTGTTTTTTTTTTTTTTTTAAATTAATACAATGATCCTTACTATAGATAAACAAAATATGAATACATTTATTTATAATTCAATTTAAATTCATCATAAAAATTTTTCTAAAACTATTATTTTTATAAACATATTGTATATACAAATTATTTTATAAATGTGATTTAAAACTATAAATAATAATTACATTTTCTTACGATCAGATATGGTATATTTTTCATAATTTCTTGTTGGATCATAAGGTTCCCATCTAGAAGCAGGAAAAATATGTTTATTACGTTCATACCAACTTCGTAAAAGAACTTTTCCAGCATGAGATTCATCCTTCTCAACAGTGGCATCTCCAACTAAACGTACATCATCATGTACATCAAAACTGAATAAAGGCCCACTTTTACCTCTTGCTTTTGTTACTATAAAATCATAGAAAGTATAATGATGAGGTATAATCAAATCTTCTTTCACATACATTAATTGGTCTCCAGTTACAGCTCTTAGTTCATGAAATTCTTTGCGCAGGATTTCCAAACATTTCTGTTTTAAAAAAAAGAAGCATTTAATAAATTTTATTGATATGATTATATAATAATGAACTGCATATTGTTTTGCCTAAAAATAAATTGTCATTTGCAAACTATCTTGTTAGATATTTCTCTATTTAAAATTAAATTAAAAAAAAATTTACAAAATATCAGTTATCCAATTATATATATCTGATGATAGATTTCAGTTAATCAAAAATATATCTGTAATCTGAATAAATATTAGTTTAAAATAGTGTAAAAATATTTTATAATTATTCTTGTTCTTCAGTACTGTTTTCAAAAATAATTTATTCTATCATGGAAGAGTATTATAGATACTCATCATGGCATATAACAAAAAAATAATTAATGCACTATAGAATGATATGCATGTATCATATATTGAATCAGTTATTTTTCATTGTATCATGAAAATAATATTTTGTAAAGTAAACTTATTTCATTACGATGGCAAATTTATAAAGTACAGCAATCATTCTGCCATAAATATTGCATTGCTTGAAGAGAGATCGTTCATCTATCCCTGTCATAAACAATTTTATATACTAGTAAAATTATAAATAATTATATCCAAAAATCATTTTAAAGACTAGTATAAATATTATTATATTGCTAATTCATATATATAATTAAAATAATTAACTGACCTGTAAAAATTGATAAATACTATTTCCTTTTCTCATTTTTACACTGCGACGATGGCCAGATCCATCCCAGTAACTAAATGTAATTATTATTTCCTCATTTTTTAATTTTTCTTGCTTTTGAACCCATTCCTATTAATAAAATTTTTATATAGCAATATGATATTTTAATAAAAATTTTCAATTTTTTAATTCATATTCAAAAAGAAATAATTAATATACATAAAAACTATTACAAAATAATATCTGAAAGTTAATTTTATATCAAATGCTTTTGATTTAAAGAATAAAATATACTGGTAAATAATTTTGAATTATTCTAAAAAATTGGGAATATTAAATTTTTTTTATAGGTTTGGAAAATAAAAAAAGAACAGTTAATTTGATTATTCACTTATTTATATATATGCATCTTTGATTTATCTTTTTCAAAAATTTAATTTAGGGATTTTTTTATTACTTGTCTAAGTTCTTCTCTAAGTCTTCTCTCTTCTTCTTCTCTGTCTCTATCAGGGAGAAAACTCGTATCAACATCAGGATTTTTACGAATTTTCTTTTTTGGCATTCCATCTGATGAATTTTCAGAATCATATGTTATATTTTTATTTTCAGGTTCATTTTCTTCATCTTTATCATTACTGTCTTCATCTTCTTCTTCTTCATCATCCATTCGGAATGATAATGCAGCAATCTATCAAAATATTTTTTAATTCATTTAAATATTTCTTAAATCCTCTTTAGGTATTTCAAAATACTATATAATATTGTATAAAATGGCATAAGTAATCAAATAATAATATACAAATTAATAAATAATTAAAGTAAAAGATCAACTTTTTCAATATTTAAAATTTCAAGTTTAAAAACTTTAAAAAAATATAGAAATTATAAATGCAAGTCAAAATTAAAATATAAAAATAAAAAAATATAAATACAGATAAGCCTCGATTAGCGCGACTTTGAATAGCGTGAATTCGATTAGCGCGACTTAAAAAATTGATACCGTTATTCGGTTAGCGCGAGAAAAGATTCGATTAGTGCGAGTTGTAAACACAGATCAGTCTTACTAACAAAGCTCCTTTT
>AYEL01064299.1:0-10090 GCA_000484575.1 Olivierus martensii
TTATAAAAAATAAAAATTATATTTTATAATATATTATATATAAAATATTATAATATTATATATATAATATAAATAAAAAAATATTTACTTATGCCTGAAATTTCATATTGCATCAAATAGCTTTTAAGTACACCCAGATTCCATTCTGTACTCTTTCAGTTTATGCTTTTTCAAAGTTGAATTGAAAAATAATTAAAATATTTTGCTTTGAGTTGTAAAATTCCATATTTACATTGTTTTTGGAATCATTTTTCCTTAAGTAGCATAGCAACTTACATGGTTCAATTACCACCCCAGTATGTTTATATATACAGTAAGCGCCGGATATTGGAATCACTGGTTAATAGAATCAGCCGTGTAATAGAATCAAATTTAGTAGAACGGAAACAAATCAGCAAATTCAATGCTTTTATTTTCATTTATTAGAATCATGTTTTCGGTTTATGGAATCAACCTAGTCCGTTAGTAGAAAAAAAATCACCCAACAAACACTCTAATATAGCCTATCGATTCTTAAACTCGGGAATTTTCGACAGTGAACAACTCTCAAATCAAACTTAAAAATTTTTGGTTACGAACAATTCGCTACTGTTGAGAGAATAAAAATAAAGGGAAGAGAGTTTTCTCAGGGGGCACTGGAGGTCAGCTAGTGTCCGGAGCAATTTCAATTTTGGTTTTGATTTTATTATTGTTGTGCTGTACTGTATTATTGTACTGTACCTGTATTTGTGATGACTTTCAAACGCAAAGATGTGACTTTAGACGAAAAGATAAAAATTTTGCAAAGATACAAGGAATTAAATTTAAATTTAGTATCGCAACGAGATGCAGCAGCAAAATTAGGAGCAAAATTAATAATTTTTTTGAAAATAATTTGAATCAAACAAAAATAATTGATTTTTTAAATAAAAATGTCTATACTATGTCTTTTATTTCCTATAACACTAAAGTAGGCCGCAAAACGAATACAGTAATAAAATCCCGGTTATTAGAATCAAAATGGCTACGACCAACGTGATTCTAATAAACGGTACTTACTGTGTATATATTATATATATATATATATATATACACATCTGGTACTGCAATATACGATGTATAAATAGAAACAAAATGCATTTGTCTTGATATTCACTTTCTTTAAGAAGTTAGTAGTGTATACTCCAGACATTTCTTATTGCTGTCAATCAATCAAATATGGAATAATGAAAATTTTGTAGATAAACATTACATTAAATTAAAACAAATATATTTTTTCTGATCACACTGTTTTCTTACTTAATTTTATTGAATTTACAATGCTAAGTTACTTGACTCAGTTTTTACATTATGGGAAGCAGCAGAGTGTATCATTCAATTATCATTTCCAGTATGAAGTAGTGTCACACACATTTTCTATTTATTGAAAATATAATACTGGCTCCCTATTTTTCATAGTTTTTTTTTCTATAATAAACTTACAAACCACTCTCTTGATAAATCAAATAATAAGCATAGCACTGAAACAGGTATATATTTTAGTACTAACAAGGGGAGGACACAGCTGATCCCCCACCGATTTTGATCCACTTGCATATGGTCGGGGACATTATATTGTCCTAGGGGACTACTACAGGTGTGCAAAATTTCAAAATCGGTGACCCAATGTCTGAACCTCCCTTGTAAGAGAATCTACATTCACACGAAACTACAGAACCATTATCGAATTTTCTGTGAGAAGAAACAGCAAAAACATTATTTACAAGGGGGCAAACTTTTTCAAATTAAAATTTGATTTTATGGCCATATACCGGGTGGTTATAAAATAAGTATCTCTATTTGGAGCTGTCTGTAGCTGGAAAGAATAATCCGAATGAAACCAAAATTGGGTACACTTACTAATCGAGAAGGCGGAAGAAGAATGGAACAAAAAAATTTGGGGCTTTGGGTACTTAAATTCTACCGTGTACCGTGCAGACGTCGCAAACCTCAATGATCTAAAAAATCGTATAACACAACATGTGCGAAACATCACTCCTGTTGCATTGCATTCCACAGTTGAGCACGTCGCGCACCGCCCGGATTGTCCCCTCCAGCTCAATGGCCATGTTGAACCTGAACTTGATCGCACCGCCATGCGCAAACGTAATCACATTATTTGTAATATTTTTCAAAAAGCCCGAACCCCATATTTTTTTGTTCCATTCTTCTTCCCCCTTCTCAATTAGTAAGTGTACCGATTTTGGTTTCATTTGGATTATTCCTTCCAGCTACAGACAGCTCCAAATAGAGATACTTATTTTATAACCACCCGGTATATGGCCATAAAATCATAAATAAAATTATATGTATATATATATAAGTATACAGCAACTAAAATGGAGACAAGGAACATGATACAATTATTCCAACAAATTCGGAGTAGCAATTCTTGAATTAAAACGTATTTTTTTAACATTTATTTGAAAACATTGGGTGTCATCGTCACGATGGTATCACCCGGTGCGAGCCGCACTCCTAGTGACGGTAGTGCATGGAATTTCAACAAAGAAATCTAATAATAGCGCCATTAATGATCACCTATAAGGAACAGGAGTATGTTTTTCAATTTCTGTATTAAATAAATGAGTAGTTTTCAGCTGATCTTTCAGAGTTCTTCAGGATCCAAATGTTTTGCATTAACATTAAATTTTTAAAAGAATTTTATAAAAATTTTCAAAAATGTTTGAAGTATTAAAACTCTTCCCATTTTTATCCTAACATCTTCCCATTTTTCATCAGCGATTCTTTTTCAAAGTCATGTTAGCTTTTGTTATGTTCTTGAAGAACATTTTTCATTTTAGTAAAGTAGATTCCGCTTAATTGGGACACGTCAGGACTAAGCCATTTTGTCCCAATTAAACGAAGTGATAATAAATTCTAAAATAAAACATGTAATTCGTAGGTAAATAAATAATAGGTAAAAAAATAATAATTATGTATCTATTTTTAATGATTTTTTAAAATAGGTACCTAATTATTAGTTTTTTACCGATCTCCTCTGACTTCTTCAACACTACACTTGCTGATATTCACACCTTGCCCGCTAACTATAGAAATCCATTGATCTAACGCCTGCTAACTAAAGAAATCCATTGATCTAATGCTTCTTCCACTGACGCCTCGCCCGCTAGTTATAGAAATCCATTAATCTAATGTTTCTTCGACTTCTGGATCCTTTGCATCACGCTTTCTTTTGAATGTTCCTAGAATTTCTTTCTGTACTGATTTTCTTATTGTAGGAGACGCGCTATGATAGATTTTAGTTTATTTCAGCGAGTCTACGATAGCTTGTATTAAATGACTGGCTTTTATTAATTTTATTCAGCCAAGCAATTTTACTTGAGTGTAAAATCCTTTCTTGACATCTTGGCAAAGATTAGTGTTTGTATGTGTAGCCATACTTTCGAAAAATCCCTAAAATATACTTTCTTGACATCTTGGCAAAGATTAGTGTTTGTATGTGTAGCCATACTTTCGAAAAATCTCTAAAATATATTAAAAATGGAAATTCCCTTTCTGCTACTGTGCCAATTAGGCGTTTAAATTATGTTTTAGTTTATTAGTTTGGTTTCCGTACTTTCAGATTTGTCCCAATTAAGCGGAATCCACTGTATTTAGTAGTGAATGGCTTTTTTTGTTTTGAAAACAATGTCATAGTTTCTTTCCAGGTTATTAAAAAACTATTACATGATTAAAAATGAATGGAAAAAATCCTTAAATTATTTGATTCTAGTAAAATTTATTATAACATATTAATTTATAATTGTTACACAATTAGACAGGCAATCTCGTTTTCTTCATTTTTTCTTCGAGTTCGCGGTAATATGACTGTACTCTTTCACAGATGATTGTCTAAAGCAAAATAATATTGTTAGCAAATAATTTTTCACTATATAGAAATAAAAAAATGCAGAGAGAATTGGGAAAGATGCGTATATTTCAGTAATGTTCGAACAGTTTATTAGATGTTATATTTAATATTTTTGTATTCAAAACATCAATTTTAAAAGGCCGCTATTTATTGGGTCAGTATTTTTAAACATTTTTGGTCAGTATTTATACTAAAATATCAGTTCTTAATACAAGTGGTCAGTATTACAAAGGTCAGTATAAAAACGGTCAGTATTTAAATTAAAATATCTGTAAATATACTAACTTGTCAGTATTTTAAATAGATGGTCAGTATTTATAATAAAATATCAGTATTTTTGGTCAGTATTTTAAATAAATGGTCAGTATTTATAATAAAATATCAGTACGTAATATAAGTGGTCAGTATTACACCATAGTCAGTATTTAAATTAAAACATCTGTAAATAAGTTTAGCTATACGCTTAAAATATGTCAAACCTCCTCCAGCAGCTAAACAAGTACCTATAGGTGAAAAACGTTCAAGAGGAAGTCCGAAATTAGCAACCCGTGCTTTTTTAGCTGAGTAATTAAACATTTTTTACTTTAATATTATGTTTCTTTAATATGTATTAATATTTAGCATTTTTTTGATAATCAGTTAAGTAATAAAAATATATGTTCTTTAATATAATAAACCTTTTCTTTCTTATACACACACTTATATTTTCTCCATTTCACAATAAAAAAGTTCTGATCACACAAAGATACTAATCTGAAAAATCACTTACGAAAAACTCGACTTCTCAATTTGTGAATGCCATAGGTCAGTGTCTTTCAAACTGACCTATAAACCTGTAAAATGTTATGAGTGCATCAGGAAGGATGTAGCAAATTAGGAAAATTCTAATTTTTCTAATGAAATGCGGATTTTAATTTTTTTTTAAATCTAGAAATTTAAAAAAAATTTAATATCAGAATTTTTATTTATTTTTTGCACATGGGAGAAGAATTCCGCACTTTCGTTTTTTAAATTCATGACTGTGTGTTCCCGACCGCATGTAAAAGCTTAGCGGGTCGCAGGTTGAGAATGGTTGGTCAAGAACGTCTGTCACACTGCGTTCTAATTTGTTTGTTTATAGTTAGTATTATATAAACAAGAGTAATCTTTAAATGCCTCAATAAAAAATTCAATATGGCAATTTGATCCAAGTTTCCATTATCGTCCGTGGACAACTTGGAAAGGGTTACTTTCCAAGTTGTCCACGGCCGATAATAGAAATAACACTGCAGCAGTAGCTAGGAATTCAAATCTGAAAAAATCATAGGATACCTTATAAAGTCTAGTTTATATATATATATAATATTAATCGAGTTATTAGATAAAGTTTATTTTAACATTGGAATCCCATAGCCAATATCTGTCACACTGCATTCTATTTTGTTTGTTTATAATTAGTATTATATAAACAAGAGTAATCTTTAAATGCCTCAATAAAAAATTCAATATGGCTATTTGATCCAAGGACCTTCTTAATTTGAACACTCTGCCATTTTGTATCAGATCAAGCATATAACCATAACATTGAAACCTAGAATGAGTCCTAGATTGTTAACTTCGCGTCGGTTATGCTGTGTTATAGATGATGTAGGAATATAAACAGACGAACTGTTTCTAACCTTGACGATCGTCTCTGCCACGTCGGACTGTAAACCAGCCTTAACCCTCTCCAAGTTATCCACGGACGATAATGGAAATAACACTGCAGCAGTAGCTGGGAATTCAAATCTGGAAGATTTAAAAAAATTTAAAAAATTAAATAATTTTTTGAAATACTTTTGTCTTTATTTATTTTTTCTATATCTTACAGCAAAATTTCTTTATGACGATATATCCCTACAGGAAATTGTTCTAATACCAAATCTAACTAGTGGACTGCTACCTGATAGGTAGGTCCTTATCAGGATAATGCCAGAACCAAAAATATGTCCCAGTCTGCCCCTGTTTATATATATATCACAATCTGCCAATTTTGCAATATATATATTGTGAGTTAATTCATTCCTGGAGTGGGTTTGTAAAATAAGAACTCATAAACTGAGAGGCAATTTTTCTTAGACATAATATTAAAACCAGGAATTCTGTTCTTGACAATGAAATTTAATTGTAATAAGATGTAAGTAAAAACAAAATCAATAGTATATGACATAGCAGTTAAACAGAAATTTATGTATCTAAATAAATGAAAATATAATCTTTAAAATCAAACAAATTATAATGATTATGAAATTATTTATGTCATATGAATATTAAAGAATTTTTATTCTTTGCCATCATCATCGATAAATGATTACATGGGCTTTTATATAATGAAAATGCATTAGGAACAACTCAGGAATAAAATTAATTTTTATAATTTGCAGTGAAACAATGGTGGCTATAGTGTATACTACTACTGCTTCTAGGTCCACTATTTTAATTTTGCTGATTTTGTACTAGATGATGGACTGTTTATTAAAAACAAAATTTTACTGTATTGTATAGCCATGTTTTAAATTCTTTTTTATGAATGTTTAGCATTTATTTATTGAAATTAATATTCATATTTTTGATTTTTTGATATTTCATATTTGAAAAAAATTCATAATACTGGGGAACTTCTTGTAGGTATAAAATACAGTCTGCCCATATTTATGTATGAGGTATTATGTACCATTTTTCACTGCATTTTGACTGACATTGAAAGACATTTTTTGTGTATAACATCCTAAAAACAGTGATAGCAATCTCTCTGATGACTTTTTTATAAAGTATAACTAAATTCATAATGAAAATATTCACAACATTATTTTTTCCATTAGTAAAATTTCTTTCATTATAGAAATTAGTTGGTTAGTATGATAGTTTTTTATTAGTAGTTTTACTATGTTTTATTTTTCAATTGCATCCATTTTAAAGTTGATGTAATTTATATAAGTTTTATAATATTTTGTGCAAATTTTACAAAACTATTACAATTTTTTACTTAATATTAAAAAATTACTTAATTTTTTCTCCAAGAATAAATAATTCATACATAAACTTATTTTTTGTTTACAAAAAAGAAACAAAATAAGAATTTCAATAAGTGTCACAATTTAGAAAGATATTTGTTAATTTTGGCATATGAACTTTCTTATATATGTGTGTGTGTGTATACTATATAAAAGAAATTCCTGTTTAAAAATATATTAAAGTAGAAATTATGATTTATAAAGGTGGCTTGGATTTAGGTTTCAATCTCAATTCCTAGTCCTTATTCAAGAATTCTGATTTTGAGAATTTTCTTATGTTAATCAAATCTTTGGTTGGTTGGTTGCATGAGGTTTTATGGCGTAAGGGCCTTATAGTCCTAGCTGTGCCAAGAAAATGTGTAAAAGGACAAAGAAATAAAATTGAAATAACAATAGAATAACAGACAAAAAATAAAAGAAGTGTAAATAGCTATAAAAAGAAAATTGACAAATCAATAACAAGACTAAATTAAAAATAAATAAGAAAAAAATAACAGTAAATATAAAAACTGTGTAAAGAATTCAAAAATAAGTCAAAAAAACATCAAAAACAAGTTAAAAAATGTTGGTAGTAAAAAATTACGAACAAAATTAAATAAAATATGGTAAAAGTACAAACTAACATAAAAAACAAAAAACAACAAATATATACATATATAAAATAGGTTTTAAAATAAAAAGTGATACTAAATATAACAGATAACAAAAATATCCCTCGAAAAAAGCAAAAAGGCTGGAACAGATAAAAACACTACCAATAAGGGTTGTTAAATTCAAATTAGATGATTTAAAATGAAGGAAACATTCCGTTGTAAAGTATGGACATTCCACTAAAATATGTTTGATTGTCAGGACACAATGACAACAATCACATTCAGGCCGGTCTTCACCAATTAGAAGATATCTACGGGCGAGCCGGCTGTGCTCAATATGGAGTCTTCCTCTTTCCTGTTCCTGCAATGGCTGTAATCCCATTGCTCGATCAGCAGTTTAATCTTGTGAAGCTTATTATTGATTTGCTTATCCCACATATTCTGCCATGAGAGCAACAGCTTCTGTTTAATAACGGGCTTCAAATCCATGTAAGGGACTGACAAGGAATGGGTGTTGTTTGGGACGGCCGACTTGGCAGCGACGTCAGCCAGTTCATTCCCTCTAATTCCAACATGTCCCAGGAATATGTTATCAAGTTCTGAACTTGATAACATATCCCTCGGATGACAAACGGGATAGAAGCCTGCGAACAATTGGAACGCGCTCAAAGGGTTAAATTCATGACTGTGCGTTCCAGACCGCACGTAAAAGCTTAGCAGGTCGCAGGTTGAGAATAGTTGGTCAAGAATATCTGTCACACTGCATTCTATTTTGTTTGTTTATAATTAGTATTATATAAACAAGAGTAATCTTTAAATGCCTCAATAAAAAATTCAGTATGGCTATTTGATCCAAGGACCTTCTTAATTTGAACACACTGCCATTTTGTATCAGATCAAGCATATAACCATAACATTGAAACCTAGAATGAGTCCTAGATTGTTAACTTCGCATCGGTTATGCTGTGTTATAGATGATGTAGGAGTATAAACAGACGAACTGTTTCTAACCTTGACGATTGTCTCTGCCACGTCGGACTGTAAACCAGCCTTAACCCTCTCCAAGTTATCCACGGACGATAATGGAAATAACACTGCAGCAGTAGCTGGGAATTCAAATCTGGAATATTCATAGGATACCTTATAAAGTCTTGTTTATATATATACAGTGGATTCTGCTTAATTGGGACACGTTGGGCCAAGCCATTTTGTCCCAATTAAACGAAGTAATAATAAATTCTAAAATAAAATATGTAATTCATAGGTAAATAAATAATAGGTAAAAAAATAATAATTAAGTACCTATTTCAATGATTTATTAAAATAGGTACCTAATTATTAGTTTTTTACCGATCTCTGTCTTCAATACTGGGCCGCTGATATTCACGCCTCGCCTGCTAACTATAGAAATCCATTGATCTAATGCTTCTTCGACTTTCTGAATCTTTTCCTTCATGCTTTCTTTTCAATGTACCTGGAATTTCTTTCTGTAATGCCCATTCCTTACGCAGTTGATTTTCTTTTTATAGGAGACGCGTCTATGATAGATTTTGGTTTATTTCAGCGAGTCTATAATGGCTTATATTAAATGGCTGGCTTTTAATTTTATTCAGCCAAGCAATTTTACTTGAGTGTAAAATCCTTTCTTGACATCTTGGCAAAGATTAGTGTATATATGTGTAGCCATACTTTCGAAAAATCCCTAAAATATATCAAAAATTGAAAATTCCTTTTCTGCTACTGTCCCAATTAAGCGATTAAATTTTGAATTAGTTTATTAGTTTGGTTTTCGTTCTTTGAGATTTGTCCCAATTAAGCGGAATCCAAATATATATATATTTGATAGATGTAATATAATATTAATCGAGTTATTAGATAGTTTATTTTAACATTGGAATCCCATAGCCCCTGTAGCTCTGCCTGCATAGGACACACAAAAATTTCAATTTCTTCTATACTCACTGTCAGAATTTAACTTTAACAATTTTATCAAATAGATTATTAGTTCTAGTTATCAGCCATATGCAATCACAAGACGTAGCTCTAATTTTAACGAAGTTATTAACGATTCAATTTAACATTGAAAATCCCATAGCCCCTGTAGCTCTGTCTGCATGGCTCATGAATAAATTTAAGATTTTCGATTTCTCCCAAACTATCCATGGTATAGACTCCAAAATTGGTATATATAATGAGGACACGTGTCCAAAAGAAACACCCAGTTTTGGGACCCCAATAAAAAATACCAACTAAAAAATATTACTGCAATTTTATTATTTATACTGACCAAAAGTGTAAATTATACTGACCAAAAAATGTAAATTATACTGACCAAATGTAATTTGATACTGACATTTAATTATTTATACTGATCAAAATATCCATATATACTGACCATTTATTTTACAAAATACTGACCAAAAATGTTAAAAAATACTGGCCTAATAAATAAAAGTGATTTTTAAAAATTAAATTTTCCATAATTTATAAGATTATTTTTAGGTTTATCAAAATGATATATAAAACTATCATAATCAATTTTATATTGTTTTTGTAATATAATAATATAATAT
>AYEL01064301.1:0-46133 GCA_000484575.1 Olivierus martensii
ATCTGAGGTTCGAAAAGATGCTTTAAAATTTAAAAAATAAATTTTCTGTCTTCGTTTTATTATTTATTTTAAGTTTGAATAAACTAGATTATACATAATAATTTCTTTTTTACATTTATTAAACTCCGGTATGTGCTAAAATCTTTTCTCAATAGCAAATCATCAGTGATTAGTCTCTTATGACGTCAGAAATAATTCAATATCAGTTTGTTTCTAGAACGATTTGCTGAGTGTGGAGATAAGACGGTGGCTAACATGGTGATGAAGAAGACAATAACGAATGTTATAACTTCATTAGCGTCATTAGAAAGCACTATAACTTATTTGCCAATAAACAACGACTATGATAATGATTTGTTACACTCTCTAACTTTTAAAATCTTATCATCTAGTACGAACTACTTTTTCCGCACGTTGGATAAACGGTGTAAGCCGGGGGCAATAAACTCACCATCTATAGACTTCGATGACTGTGTTGAGCGTCTGATAGCTCAACACTGATTGGCTTGTTGAGTTTTGGAACAGTTTGCTGAGATTTTTTACTCATCACACACTCACCATCTATAGACAGCGATGACTGTGTTGAACGTCTGATGAGCTCAACACTGATTGGCTTGTTGAATTTTGGAACAGTTTGTTGAGATTTTTTACTCCTCATTGATTAGTCTGTTCAGGTTTAGAACGCACCCTATCTGAAATTCCCGAGCAACGCTGGGAATACTTTTTCTTTTGCATTTTTACGCCCCTTTCCTATCAGAGAGATTACTAATGAGCGGGGCCAGTTTCAACCACGGGCTGCACTAACGCCCGTGAAGGGGACCGAATGGAAAAGGACGGGGATCCCCGGGCCGGACCCGGAACCCCGAAAAAACTTTTTTAGGAGATGCTGGATCGAGGCCCTCCTGCGTGGCACGCCAACGCGTTATCACACCGTCATTTGGCCATAGATTAATACAAAATTAAATAAGTCAAAGATAACAAAACTATTGGTAAATAGCAAATCGCAACCAGGCCCTCCTGTGTGGCACGCCAACGCGTTATCACACCGTCATTTGGCCATAGTTTAATACAAAATTAAATAAGTCAAAGATAACAAAACTATTGGTAAATAGCAAATCGCAAAAGTTTTTCTATATAGGTAGTTAGTTTAAATCGTAATTTCAAGATTTCAAATTCGATTTATAAATTTTAGTAAATATTATTTCTAAAAGTTAATCAAATTCAGTTGGTCAAAATTATTTTGATATATAAATGCAAGATTAATGTAAAAACAAAAATTATATTTTAAAAGTTCTTTAAAAGAATAATGCCGATACATCATTAATTAATTAATAAATTTCACAGATTTAATTATATTGGATTAAGTATCAGATAATTTAAAAATTTTACAGATTGAACTCCATTATTATTCATAAATATAATAAATATTATTTCTAAAAGTTAATCATATTCAGTTGGTCAAAATTATTTTGATATATAAATCCAAGATTAATGTAAAAACAAAAATTATATTTTAAAAGTTCTTTAAAAGAATAAAGCCGATACATTATTAATAAATTTCACAGATTTAATTATATTAGATTAAGTATCAGATAATTTAAAAATTTTACAGATTGAACTCCATTATTATTCATAAATAATATACAGTTGGTTAAATAATACGTTTAGGTATTATATATCGTAATTTTATCGAATAATTTCTAAAACTATAAAACTAGAGTGAGATAAATACTTGCAGATCTATTGAATATACAGTATTGTCAGGGACTTTCAGAGAAAATGCGAGGGCCGGGGCAACTAATATTTTTGAGGCCCTTCAAAGGAAAAAACAAATATAGTGGTAAATGCACAAGAAATGCTTAAATATTGATAGAGAACTTAAATTTTGACAAACACTGAAGCTGGAACAGTATATATATTTTTTCTAACATATTGAGGCCCCTAAAATCGTGATGCCCGGGGCAATCGCCCCTAAAGCTTAAATATTGATAGAGAACTTAAATTTTGACAAACACTGAATCTGGAACAGTATGTATATTTTTTCTAACATATTGAGGCCCCTAAAATCGTGATGCCCGGGGCAATCGCCCCTCTTACCCCCCTCTCTGATAGCCACTGAGTATTGTTAATAATTTTATATACATAAACGATTAGAAATATTGATAAAAATTTTTTAATTTTAGAATTCTTGAAATCACATTCAGATAAAGTACAATTATCGTCTTCCTGATGCTAAAGGTACAGAAATGATATTATAATACGATATTATTTTCACTGTTTTAATTAGATTTCATCATTATATCATCACGTTCAGTTATAATAACATTCTTTCAAGTAGCATTATATTAATAAAATATTATTACGAATAATAAATGACAAGATTCTGCTTTTCACGGAATCCGAGATTTTTGCATAATATTTTAGTAGTAAATCGATATATAAACTAATCGCGAAAACGGAATCGATAAGTAGCTATATGAAAAATTACTTATCACAACGAAGTATTGATATCTGTGCGCGACGCCATCTTGAAAGGGACAATGTCTTGCCCGACACTTTCAAGATTTAAAATTACACGAATTCGTGTTATAGAAGAGCGATTTCGTTACATGAATTCGTGTTATAGGAGAGCACGTTATATGGGAGTTTACTGTAATACATCTTGAAGGTATTGCGCAAGAATTATATTCAAACTCCTTGGAAGAACACTTTCAAGATGCTGTAATTATACATCTTGATGCAAATATATATTATACTTGTATATTAATGTATATATAATATATATTACATAAATTAAACTGAAAGCAAAAATGAAATTGAAATGAAATTTATGGATTTATATAATATATATTACATATATATTATATAAATCCATGAATTGCATTTACATAAATTAAATTGAATGCAAAAATGAAATTGAAATGCAATTTATGGATTTATATAATATATATTACATATATATTATATAAATCCATGAATTGCATAAGTAACTTATGGATTTCAGCATAAAATCATTACCCACATAATCATAAGAATAATTCCCGGCGTATTTTTGGCTTTAAAAAAAAAAGGTGTTAAACCAACGCCTTGTTTTCTAGGTGGCGTTGGTTAAACCATAGCTGGTTTTCGTCATTACGATTTCGTCACGTGACGTTTTAATACTCGTTCAATATGGCAGCGGTACATGGTTCATTTACCAATTCTGAAGTAAATTTTTCGAAATATCTTCTAATCGGTGCCGCTTTTTTACCAATTCCGAGGTAAATTTTTCGAAATATCTTCTAATCGGTGCTGCTTTCGTCCATGGTTCTATTATAATTTTTGACTTAGTTTGATGAGATCTATCGAATGGTATCACATTTGGCAATTCTGTGATCTTTCGTCCATGGTTCTATTATAATTTTTGACCAGTTTGATGAGATCTAAATTCCGTAAAAGCAGAATCCAGCCCAATAAATGACATCAGGAATGTTATAATACACTGTATATAATTATAGAATTCTAGATTAACAATGGAAAGGTGATATGATTGCACTGTTAATGTTGTGAAATTTGTGAGGCAATTTTAATTCTATGAATTTAATAAAGTTTACGAATTATAAAATTATAATTAACTAGAAATTGCTCTTTAATCTTTAATACTTTTCAATCAAATATCGGATGAACAAACACTGATTGTGAGAAATAAATACATAAATAAATATATAAAAGCATAATAAAAATAAATACACAGAAAAATATCACATTTCACTAAATAAATAATCACCAACATTTTTAGTATATAATTTATTGAACCTATTAAAAACAATATCACTATAATAAAATAATTCATCAGGAATTAACTTAGGTTTATCAACTATCCTAGAAGGGAAGAAACGCGTTGTGATCTTCAACCGCTCGTCCTAGTCTCGAGTTTATCGTGTTACAACGCATTCGTGTTGGTGTCACGTGATACTGCTCTTTCGTCATTACGACGATGGTCACGTGACGTTTTAATACTCATTCAATATGGCAGCGGTACATGGTTCATTTACCAATTCTGAAGTAAATTCAGAATTGATGATTCAAATCACTATAATAAAATAATTCATTAGGAATTAACTCAGGTTTATCAACTATCCTAGAAGGGAAGGAACGCGTTGTGATCTTCAACCGCTCAGGGGTCCTAGTCTCGAGTTTATCGTATTACAACGCATTCGTGTTGGTGTCACGTGATACTGCTAACACCCTATCAATTCTGTCTAAACATGGGAGTTGGTGTCACGTGATACTGCTAACACGAATGCGTTGTAACACGATAAACTCGAGACTAGGGCCCCAGCATGACTTCTCAAGCATGTAAAAAAATGAGTATTAGAAAATCGTGAATATAAACCACAGTTTAACGCTCATATAAATGAGCGGAAATATAATCTTGTGATTTAATCTAATAATATTGTATATAATGACAAAAACACCTCCGAACTCGTGTAGGGAATCCAAGAGTGAATCGTAAAATGGAATCCATTATTACGTTACAGTGCCATCTGCGAATTCTGTCTTTTTAGAGGAACTACAATTTCAATGTAATTTCTATTCTTTAATATTTAAATTATTAATAACAACAAATAATTTGGGCTGTCGCAGACATCCAAAGATTAGACCTTTCTAAAACATACCCTATTTATAGAAATCGGTATAGTAGTTAAACCGAAAAAGGGACATCCAGCCAGCCACGTTTGACTATTAATATATACAGTGGATTCCGCTATAGTAGTTAAACCGAAAAAAGGACATCCAGCCAGCCACGTTTGACTATTAATATATACAGTGGATTCCTCTTAATTGGGACAGCCGTGTAATTGGGCCAAATCTCAAAGAACCTAAACCAAATTAATAAACCTAATTACCTAATTATTATTATTTAATCTATTATTTATTTACCTACGAATTACATATTTTATTTTAGAATTATTATTTATTTACCTACGAATTACATATTTTATTTTAGAATTTATTCATTATTTATTTACCTACAAATTACATATTTTATTTTAGAATTTATTATGATGACAGCTGGACCAAAATGGCTTAGTCCCAACGTGTCCTGATCTGTAGAGAAGGATTCTTAGGTTACTTAATGTTGCCGGGGCAGCCGCTTAATTGGGCCAAAATGGAGATCGGAAGAGCGTCGTGTAGGGGCAAAATGGCTTAATCCCGACGTGCCCCAATTAAGCGGAATCCACTGTATATAATTTATCCTACAGAAGCAATAAAGCTTAAGAGATAACTTACGTAACAGCTTTCTTATTTCCTAAAAATCATGTTCGAAATTTGTTATAAAATTTAATAAGAAATGAGATGGATTGGTGACGAGAAAGAGAACACGATACAACATTTTAGAGACCAGAAAAAAACGTTTAACAATTATGAACTTATTCTAGATCATTAACTTCGACATATAGTATAGTAGAGTAAGTAATAAGAGAAAGTAGAGTTCGATTAGAAAGATTAAAATTCTAATTAGTTCAATTAAAGAGAAAAAAATTAGACTGTTCATTCTAAAATAAAACTTTTAATAAGTGTTCAGTTTCCAATTAATCCCGAAAAATCACCAAATTTAAATGATTCAATTAAGTTTCGAATAAATATCTTAACAAAAAACAAGAATTTAACAGAATAGGAAAAAAAGTATTCTTCTATTCTGTTCGGTAATTACATTGTTTTTCTTTCATTGATGGTTGAGTAATTTATTTTTCGAGATAACATTCTGCATTACTAATTTAGCGTGTTAAAGTAGTGTGCATTTCATTTAAATGCGAGATTCTAAGTATAAAACAGAAAAATTAAAAAGAAAACTGTATTTATTTCTCATAAATATTCATTTTATAGACCTATCAGTAATTTAATTTAAAAAAATAGACTTGAATACAATATAAATACAGTAAACGCCGTATAACGCGCTCTCCTATAACACGAATTCGAATAACACAACGAAAAAATTGCCACTGATACTCATACAACGCTATAAAAACCTCCCTGATAACGCTATAAAAAACCTTGGGTACCGCTGTAAAGTGGACTCTCGTATAACGCGAGGTTATGTTCCGCGTTATAGGAAATCGTGTTAACATTAAAAGGGTACATATACATTAGAGCGTAGGAATTTTTTTAACGTTGCTAGTAATATTCGTTGATTGTAATAAAAAACCAAATGCTGTTTATTTACCCTTGTCGTAAGTTGTTAAAGTTGTCGTTTCCATGAAACTTTTAACAACTTTTTCGTCCGGTTATACGAATCCGCGTTTTCGGAGTCCGTGCTATACGGGGATCTACTTGTATATAATATTTTTTAAAATTTAGTTACCTGTATTCTGTTTTGTTTTTTCCTTTATTAAAAGAAACCTTCTTTAAAACCAGTTAATTAATACTCTGCACACAATAAAATCATATTTGAAACTAAAGCACATCTCATTAGCAATATGCGATCAATGGTGGAACTCAGAGACAAGTTTAAATTTGCATAAAATCGTCTGGTAATGTATGTCTCGTATAACGCGATTTCCTATAACGCGGAACGTATTCCCACGTTGTATGGGAGTCCACTTCACAGTGGTACCTTGACTTACGAACCGCTTAATATACAAACCTTTTTCATATCCCATTTTGGCTTCTAGATACGAACTTATTCTCAAGATACGAGCCGTGATGCTTTTAAATATTATATTTGTAAAATATTTTCTATAAGTTTTGTATAAAAATATTTCAATTACTTTTTAAAATATGCATATATAATTGCTAATATGATAAAGACCTCTTATTTTTGATAATACTAAAGATCTACATAATAATTACTAGGTATATCGAATTCTTTGTTAAGTAATTTTTAACTTGAATTAAAGCCTAAGCAACTGATGACGACATATCCAAAACCGAACTACAAAACCAGTTACAAGAATTGATTATTTATCTATTTAATGGAATATGATTTTTATACAAAGCATGCAAAACCAAAGATTTCAAAAGTAAAAATAAAGATAATTGTAAAGAAAACCAGTTACAAGAAAATTGATTATTTATCTATTTAATGGAATATAATTTTTATACAAAGCATGCAAAACCAAAGATTTCAAAAGTAAAAATAAAGATAATTGTAAACAAATGCATACTTTTTTTTATTGTTTTCAAAAATTTCTAAATCTGGGAACGGATTAATTAATTTCCCATAAGATAAAATGGAAAATTGGGTTTCGAGATACGAACCTTTCGAGTTACGAACTGCGGATAGGAACGAATTAAATTTGTAAATCGAAGTTCCACTATATATATAACAAGCATGCATAACCTGATAATTTGAATTTTATTATGTTTAGATTTTATTTTTGAAAGCTTGATTTATTTAATTATGGAAAATTATTACTTGCAATCTTTTCTTGAAACTTCATGGAGATTCTGAATCATGTTGTTTTGTTATCAATTGGGGATTTTCCCCAATTGATAACAAAACAACATGATTTGTGTTGTAACGCGGATTTTCCGCGTTACAACACAGATATGCAACATTAAGAGAGAGAATTAAGAATTATTTCAGTGATAATTTATTAATGAAAATTAATATCAACACACATTCGATTATCTTACGATTATTTTTTATTTTTTTCCCCATAAGTTAATATTTTTATATTAATAAAAACGTTTTATTTTAGTTTAAACAGGAAAAAATGCACATAAATATTTTTTGCATGTCTTATCTGATGAGCAGAAACAACTTGCTTCCCATACGAAAACATGTTTTACGTTATTTAGATTTATGAGAAAATTACTTTAATTCCGTGCGTGAGAGAGTAGTTCTCTCTATGGCAGATTTCCAGTGATGGTATTGGAATTTTGTAAGTGTTGTTAGTGTTTTTCTTTGAAGTCATTCAAGTTCTGTCTGTGTCCACTGTATCACTCCAAAGGAGTAAGTTAATATAGGTATGGTAAATGTGTTGATGGCTTTCACTGTGTTTTTTCCATTTAGATGTGTTTTCGTTATTAATCTGTTGGTGTATAGTTTTGATAATGTTTGTTTAGTTTTTTTCTGTTCTGTGAGTCTGGCTTGCTGAAATCCCAAATACTTGTGCACCTCACCCTCTTCCATGGATTCGATAGTGTCTCCATTTTCAAGAGTGAAGTCTCCTTTCTTTAGGACTCCCTTTTCTGTGAAGTGTTTTGCATTTGTCAAGGCCAAACTCCATGCATATGTCTTTTGAAAATGTGTGCATGTAACAGCTGTTGTAATTGTGTTGGTGTTGATGTCATCCATGTAAAAGTGATATGAATGTGTGTAGTATGTTGTATGATTTTGTCTAATGATGTAGCCACAGTTTGATGTGTCCATTTTGTTGGAGAGTGGATTTAGGGCGAGGCAGAACCAAAGTAGGCTGAGCAAGTCGCCCTGGAAAATACCGCGTCTAATGTGTATGGGTTCTGTGGCTACATGATTGTTATTTATAGTGACGTGCAGTGTTGTTCTCCAGTGTTGCATTATGTTTTGTATGTATTTCTCCAGTGTTGCATTATGTTTTGTAGGAATGTGATGTATGTGGTATTGATTTTGTAGATTTGCAGTGTCTGAATGAGCCGTAAATGTGGTATGCTGTCAAATGCTTTTTTGTAATCTATGTAAGCTGCATGTAAGTATCCGTGTTGTCTATGTACCTGTTTTAGTATAGTTGTGTCGATGATCAGCTGCTCTTTGCACCCTATGTGACTTCTACGGCAGCCTTTCTGTTGTTCTGCGAGAATGTTGTTTTCTTCGATGTGTGCGTATATTTTGTTGGTGATACATGAGGTTAAAATTTTGTATAGTGCTGATAAACATGTCGTCTGTATTGTACAACATAATCGTCTGTATTGTGATGGGTTTCTGATGTTTGTGGTCTTGGGTTTCATGAAAGTGATGCCGTGTGTAAGAAAGTGAGGTGTATCTTTCGGTTCGTGAATGAGATGTGAGAGATGTTTGGCCAGTAAGTGTGAGATTTTTGGCCAGTAAGTCATGAAAACAGGTAAAATGTTTGTACCAGAAATTCTGGATACCATCTACACCAGGAGCTTTCCAGTTGTGAGTGTATCTAATTGTGTTTGTGAGTTCTTCAGTAAGTAATGGTGGTATAAAACATTTCTGATATGTTTAATGTTCGTGTCTCCTCTTCTGTGATCCAGCTGGCTCTCTGGTTGCTGATGTGTGTGTCTCCTCTTCTGTGATCCAGCTGGCACTCTGGTTGTGTGTAACTGGCACTGCCCACAGGGCTCTCTTCTGTGATCCAGCTGGCTCTCTGGTTGCTGGGACTTCCCACAGGGCAGACCAGAAGGTAGTGAGTGATTGTTGTGTTGGTCATCTCCTCACAAAGCAGACCAGAAGCTAGTGAGTGATTATTGTGTTGGTATTTCACAGTTTTGTGTTTGTTTAGGCTGTTTAGTGTTTGTTTCTGTAGAATGTCTTTTCGTTGTTTGTGAATAGTGTATTATCTAATTTACATACTAAGCTGTTTTTGTATCGTTTCAGGCATTGTGATTTTACTGCAAGTTTCTGTTTTAGTCTGTCTATGTATTCTTTAATGTGTGTGTTGTGATTTTCATGGTGTGTGTATGTTTTAAGTTTTCTGAAAATCTTTCTAATTGATTTCATGAGTTTAGTGGATGTGTTGTTTTATGTGTATTGGGTGAGTCTACCTAGTTCTGTTTTCATTTTGTTTGTTTTTCAAGTCGTTTTTGCCAGGCAGGTTTTAAGTGATATTTTGTATTTGTGCCTATCTTATTTGGAAGTGTTTTATGACCTAGGTGTGTAGTGACAGTGACAACAGCAGCATAAAAGTGTGTAATTGCACGAGTGTTGTTTCTGTATTAATAAGTTTAGGTAGAATGAGTGTATTCGTACAATGTAGTGTATTGTTCAACTGTTGAGTTGTGAAGTTTAGGAATGTGTGGATGTTGCGTGGAATCTGTACCTGTGAATTTGGTTAATGTTTCCTGGAGTGTGTCAGTGAGTTATTATTAGGTTTGTGTCACTGTTGTTGTTGCGGCTGCGTGTTGTTGTCAGTGTATGTTATTTCTGGTGTCTGTTCCACTTCGTGTTCTATTTGTGTGATTTTCTCTTTTATATAACTAGAATAAACTGCTTATACTTTGAATAACATAAAACCATAACACTAGCACATTCAGTAGTGAGAGAAAATACTTTTATTTAAGACAAATTTTCGGTTTTTACACCATTTTCAAGTAGGATTCTATTCATAACTGATTTGAATCAGAAGGACAAACAATAGAAAACTTTTAGAAAAACTTTGGTTGTCATAGCAACTATAATTTATTTTTTCTAAAAATTTTCTATTGTTTGTTCTTCTGATTTGAATCAGTTACAAATGGAATCTTACTTGAAAATGGTGTAAAAACCAAAAACATTAGTAGTTTGTCTTAAATAAAAGTATTTTCTCTCACTGCTGAATGTGTTATTGTTAGTTTTGTTTCTCTTTTATATCTAAATTTGATCTGATTAATCAATAATTTCTTATAATTTTATTACACTGTGTATAAAAATTGCCAGTATCATCCATGAATATAAAATAAATATGATGTAATGGATTGCTTTATTTAAAATGAAATTCATATTTTTTTGAAATACATAATCAATTATAAATATGAATAATATAAAACACTAAGCATTATAGAACAATAATATCTATAATGTTATAAAACTGTAATGCTTAGCAAATTTATCTAGTAACTGCAATAAATGTTAAATGAAAAAATAAATAAAAACAAATGTTTTTAATTATAATTTTATAAAATGCGTTATACTATTAATATAAAGGTGTTCTTGATATAAGTTGTAATTATATTAAAAAAAAAAAAAAAATTTATATTAAAATGACTTTTTTCAGGCATTGATTTCCCAATGAATTAATGTGTTATATGAGAGTTAAGTTCCAGATCAATTAAAAAAATTTTAATTTGTATGGAAGGTGTATAGGCACATGAATAAGAAATACAGTGATACCTCGGTTCACGAACACAATCCGTTCCTTGACCCTGTTCGTGAAAAATATCTTAAAAATTCAAATTTTGATATTTAAAATATTATTATTTAATGTCTGATAAATTAAACATAAATAGTGAGACACGCTTAGGTATCAATGGCGTAAAAGAAGAAATATAAACTACATTGCAGTCGAGAAGAATGATAAATAATTATATGTGATCGTTTAAGAAATGACATCATTCAGGTGACGTCAGGTGTCTATATAATGATACAGTCGAGAAGAATGATAAATAATTGTATGTGATCGTTTAAGAAATGACATCATTCAGGTGACGTCAGGTGTCTATATAATGATACATAACATCATTATAATGCTATTAAAATTATTTTTATCCTTAATTGTATTTCCACATTTCTTTAAATTTTAAAAATTTATTTTTAAAATTAATCTATGATTCCGATTAAAAAAATAATGGCAGTATAAAAGTAATTTAATTAAAACGTGATAAATTAAATGCTTTTAAAATCTAAACAGTTTCAATAGTATCGATTACAGTACAGTATTCTCTTAATTTTTGTCACAGAACATCCTTTCCTCTCGAAGGAGTTGACATTTGAAATTACTTAGATATGGTTGACATTGATACACACTAATATGTCATATATTTAATTAAGCGGCGATTAATTTCATTACTTCTTCTAACATCGTGCGTGAGGTTACATAAAATTTAGAATCACTCATCCAGAATAAGAATATATTGTATACATTCAGGACCGGCTCTAGCTGTAGAAAGACTAGACACCCGCCTGAGGCGCCAAAAGTTGACGACAATTTGATAGTATACTATATTACTGATAATGCCACATATTTTATTTTGTTTTTCTATTTAGGGGGCGTCAAATTTGAAATCTGTATAGGGGGCCAAAACCTTTAGGGCCGGCGCTGTATACAGTACTGTATTTATCTTATAATTTACACTTCTAAAAATCTGAAATATCAAAATAGTATATATATTTGAAGAAGAAATAATAAATAATTATTTATTTTACAATTAAGCGTTTACGGTATTTTTAAATTAACCTTTATATCTTTGCAATTTGTCTCAACAGATGGCACAAGATGTACATTTATCTCGGAAAATTTCGTATTGCTATATGAAATATAAGGCAAAATTTATGTTGCGTATTTTCCTTAATATTTTTTTTACGAAACCACATGGAAATATCAATTATGAAATCTAAAGTAACCATATTAAGAATCTTTTTAATATTTCTTACCTTATTATAAAAAAAAATTGGCAAAATTGTAGATTACTTACTAGTGATAGACGTGTCGCATCGCATTTGGCAGCGCGGCGTCGTCTATATGGCAGGATTTTTTTAATGTATATGTACGTCCCCAGATCACAATGTAGCTGTTGGTTTAAAAATTCGTGTTATCCGATTTATAATCGTGGTCCCCGGAACCTATATATATATATTCATTTAAAAAGCCTGTTATGTAGGTGACGCCGCGCTGCCGGATGCGATGCGACACGTCTTTCACTAACAGGTAATCTACTATTAATAAAATTTTATTTATTTTATTTACTCTAAGCGCTTTTGAAAAATAACTTTTTGAATAAGAGAAAATCTCAATATAATTTCTATAAAGGTCCTTGTGACGTAGAATATAAAAAATATTAAATGCGATCATTACTAAACTTAAAAAAGAAACTTATATTTTGCAGATTTTATTATTAATAGAATTAATTTTAAATTAATTTCAAACATCTATTGTTGTCATCTTCGTATGTAATAATTTATATTTCAAAAGTAAATCTGTATCCGAAGTAATTAAAAATAAAAAATAAAAAATCAATATTTCTCGACATAATTCTAAATATCACACAACAGTGACATGTAGGCGACTTCAAGGATATCAATATTTAATCTAAATTTAAACGCCTCCTCATATCAAAATAATTTTTAGATCAACAACAGTAATAAAAATGTCTACCTACATTGTTTGTATCGCATTTTTTATTCTTTTACTATTATTATTCTCCAATGCAAACTTTATCATTGTCATATTTAACACACACCCGGTTTATCTAGAAGTAAAGATGACTGAATGGCCTTCTTCTAGAGCTGTTGGTTGAAGTACCAGGTGGCTGTGTACACTGTTCTCATCTGTCAAAAGCTGTAAATACTTCCAAAGAGAATCTTTACCAATACCTCAAGTTTATATTTGTTAAAATTAAAAAAAAAAAAAAAAAATGGAGCTTGTTTAGCTATTTTCTGTTTTTGGCTTCATGTTTAAAAAAAAAAAAAAAATGGCTACAAGATTCACACGTGTTATAAAATAATTTAATCTGAGTTTATTTATAATTTATTTAATCGATCGTTAAAATATTTATAAAAAAAATAAAAATAAACAATTTTGAAAACATTTAACCAAATTCGATCGAGCAAAACTGGTGATTGTTTATAAAAACAGAACTTAAAATTTATCATAACAAACATGTTTAATGTTAACAGAAGTCGATCTGAAAGAAAATTAAACTACACTTCTCTAGGATAGAAATATTTTTATGCATCGAAACCGCTGAAAAATTGTTTGTTCTTATACAATTAACTTATAAAAAGCATATACAGGTATTTATACTTATTCCTTTAATAAAAGTCGTCAGAATTATAAAACAATAGAGCAGTCGTATAGATCTGCAAACAAACGAGGTTAAAAAATAATATAAAAAAATAAATAAATACTTGATCAATCCTATTTTCTTAAAAAAAAATATATTTATTTAATTTTGTATTTCTAAAAAGACATTATAAATATAACAAAAGAAATTTATTTCGTTATAATGTCTGTATTGTCATGTCTTTATAGATAACGTTCTTATTGCATATTTTATTGAAATGCAAATTTTTTATTTTTAAACAAAAAATAATGATTAGCTATAAAATATAAACAAATTTAATAAATTGTTAAATTTGTTTATATTTTATAGCTAATCATTATTTTTTTGTTTAAAAATAAAAAGTTATGTTTTTTATTCATCCAGTAAGAACATTACGTTTAAAGGAATGACAATACAGACATTATAACGAAATAAATTTCTTTTGTTATATTTATATTAATTATTATTTTTTTTATATTATTTTTTACTCTTATTTATTTGTAGATCTATACGACTGATCTACTGTTTTATAATTTTAATGATTTTTTAAAGGAAAAAAAAATAACAAATATTATTTTTGTTAACAAATATAAAGATTAAAAAAAGACTTAAAATATTTAAAAAAAAATTCGAATGATCGATTTTAAATAATTTTTTCTAAGAAATCGTACGACCGCGCCTTATAAATGACGTAAAATATGGATTCTTTTAAAAGAATAGACTTTTTAAGTAATGGCGATTGAATACAACATTAAAAATAGGAATTTGATAACTTTAAATTGAAGTTTAGATAATTTAAGAGGAAAATTTTTGCATTGAATATCCGAAATTTCCTAGAAAATATAATTGAATTATTATTTAAAGGACGTTTATTCCTAATGATCAGATTATGCGCTCTTTATTGGATATTACGAGTATTTTTTATATTTTATTTTTTTTTGCATTTTTGAGAAAAGATTTCATTCCAAAGATCTGGAAGACAAATGCCTTTCCAGATCTTTGGAATGAAATGATGATACTTATTTTACAATTAGTAAAAATGTTATTTGTTTATTTTTATAATTAAATAACAAATGTCATCCAGATCTTTAGAGAAAAATACATGCTACTTATTTTACAGTTAGTAAAAGATGTTATTTGTTTATTTTTATTATATTTTATGTTATAACAAAATAATATTAAAAATGACGTAGATAAAACATTTTTATTTTTGTTTCAGTAATCATTATAAATTAGAAAATATCTTTTATTTTTATGATTTTTTAAAAATTAATTTCGTTATTTTTTACCAATTTTTCAGCATCATTTATTTATTTTCTACTCGCCATTCTATCTTTAATTTTGATAAATATAAAAAAAAAAATAATTTTTTCTTATAACATAGTCAAGCATATAAATCATTAAAATTAATATAAAGTAAGATATGTTTATAATATTTAAACGTCAGATGTAAGATAATGAAGTAAAAATATCTCAATAGAGAAGCCACATATAATGGCATCATTTGGTGACGTCACATTTTTTCGTATACCGGAAAGATAGCTTTATTTCATTTCCGATTTTCATTTAATCGTCGCACAAGACCGCCTCCTGTCGGTGTAAAAGTAAAATAGAAAGAAAAAAGAGAAAAAAAAAAAAAAACGATAATGTGCGCCTTGCCTTCACTATTGGACGATTGCACATCCGTGCGCGCGCATCCTTTCACCCAATAGTATCGAGCTGAGTGTAGACCGCAAACCAAGCAGCCAAGAACGTATTCCGGCAATACTCAACGGCGCATCATGTTGGTAGCGCTCCGCTCCAAGTTGACAGGAAAGGAAACAGGTTAACTCTAATCATGCGAGCTTTCAAATGCTGTTAAAAGAGAAATGACGGAAACTAATCCCATTCCGGACTATATTTACGTTAACGGAACTTCTGCAGAATCCCAAAATTGGACGATGAACTTTGGAAACGCTTCTCGTACTATTACCGACGACGACTCGTCGAATGTGACTAAAGTGCTCAAGTCGTTTGTCATGTGTACTATAATGTTAACCGCCGTCTTCGGTAACATGTTAGTCATCGTCAGTGTTTTCAGGCACCACAAACTTCGCATCACTACAAATTACTTCATCGTATCTCTAGCGTTCGCTGATATACTAGTAGCATTGTTTGCTATGACTTTCAATGCCAGCATGACAATAGCTGATAAATGGGTTTTTAATCAGATTGTGTGTGACTTTTGGAATTCTTGTGACGTCCTGTTTTCCACCGCATCTATTATGCACCTGTGTTGCATCAGTGTCGATCGCTATTATGCTATTATTAAACCGTTAGAATACCCAACAAAAATTACCGGAAAGACAGTTGCCATTATGTTAGCCTGTGTATGGATATCTGCGGGACTTATCTCCTTTATACCCATTTTTCTTGGATTTTATACAACGGACGAAGAATTAATACGCCAGACAACCACATCGGACGATTGCAGATTTATTGTGAATAAACCGTATTGCATTATTTCTTCCAGTGTATCTTTCTGGATTCCGTGCTTCATCATGCTCTTCACCTATTGGAAAATATACCTAGAAGCAACCAGGCAAGAAAAATTGATTTATAAGACTCAAATGGGACCCGGTGGAATGATGCATAACTGCGCAAGGAACAGTACCGATCATAATGCATTACCAAACGTACATGCACCACCTCACAGAAACTCGCACGGTGAAGATCCAGAAAGTGGCCAATCTACACCCACTAAAAGGACTATAAATAAAATGAGGAGGGAACATAAAGCAGCTAAGACACTCGGTATTATCATGGGTGCTTTTATTCTATGCTGGTTGCCATTTTTCTTGTGGTATGTGTCTACCACAATGTGTGGTGACGCCTGTTATTGTCCTGACTTGGTAGTAGAAATAGTATTCTGGATAGGATATTTTAATTCTTCACTCAATCCTATTATTTATGCTTATTTCAATCGTGAATTTCGTGAGGCGTTTAAAGAAACTATACAAAATGCCATTTGTTGTTGTTGCGTCAAATTTCACAAGAAACACAGGAATAATCATATCATCCATTTTAACTGTACGTATAGATCAAATCAGGACATAGGACTCGTCGAAAACAAATATGTACGCGAATGAGTCGCTCCTCTCCTGATAATGGTAAGTACAAATTTTCATAAACTAATTATAAAAAAACCGAAATATATATTTTTGTCTCTTAATTATCCTATAAAATATTAAAATCGCCTTATTTACAAGATAATGATAGCGATAATTGCAATTCGGAATTTTTTATTATGGAAGGAAGGAAGGAAGGAAGCCAGGTGGCCTTGCTTTATTTAGGATATAGGTGTACGGATGCACGACTAAAATGCGTAGGAAATAGTAAAAACTTGGGTGTATACTCGACTAGTTGACAAAGATGAGGTATTCTCGTGAGATATAAAAGAGTTTGATGTAAAACCGACATAAATCTTTGAGGTATAAATCTTTTTTTTTTTTTTTTCAGTTCGACGATAAAAGTATCAGTTAAATTGTCAGCGATCGTAATCTGTAACAAAAGTGAAATCGGTTAAATTGAAAGAAAATTAATCACAAGTTTCCTTATTTGTTAACATTTTATTGTTATTATTTTTGATATTTAAACGTTTGAATTGTTTTAACACAGTCAAGATAAAAAAACAAGCTTATTTCTGATATTTATCATTACTTTTCTCTATTTTTTATTGAGATATCGGGCATTTTTATTATTTTTTATCGCTTATTTTCCTCCTTTAACATCCATGTCCCAAAAATATTCTTTACTGTGTTTAATATTTTATAAATAATCATTATTTCTTTCGTTTAAAAATGAAAAATTTGCATTTTATATATATCCAATGAGAACATTACGTATAAAGACATGACAATACAGACATTATAACGAAATAAATTTCTTTTACTTTATTTATATAAATTATTTGTCTTTTTATAAATGCAAAATTAATTATATATATTTTTAAGAAAATAAGAGTGATCAAAATTAAAAAAAGGATTTTTTTAAATTCTTAATTCAAGAATATATATTTAAAAATTCATATATTTGCAGTTTCCTTATGATGATATCATTACTTTTAAATTAATTTATTTGTTTATAATCTATATTATATATTAAAATACTAAATATTGAAAATATTTAAAGTACAAATTATTATATTAAAATAATATAATTAAGTTTACAGTCATAAAATAATAATCTAAATGAGGAGTTGTATCTTTTGAAAAAATTTAGGTAAGTGGAATTTTGTTGCTGCTTAAGTAAACTTAGCTATTTACAGAACGAAATTTATAGTGAAAATTATAACATAAGTAAATATCTTGTCTCATTACAAAACGGACCACCCACAACATGTTTTTTTTTGATAAAATTATGAATATTTTTCATTAAAATAAATTACTTATCCAAACTTGTGCGCATTAGAATATAAAAATATGTGATTTATTATTCATTTAAATTGATTTTTTTAAATAGTAAATATTAGATTGAATGAATTTTTGCGTGTAACAGATGTATTTTATTATGCAAAGTTTAATGAAGTGTAACTAGAACTTTAGATTTATTAATAAGGTTATTAATAATGCACAGAGAGTAGTTATAATTGATATGTATCTATAATTTATTAAAAAATATTTCTTTATTCTATGTAATACTTTAAGATTTTATCAAAAAAAATCTATAGAACAAGTAATCTATTCCTATTCTTGATAGGACCTATTTCTGTAGGTTCTATAGGTAGGATACGTAGGTATAAGTCCTCTATAGGTTATTCTTGTTAGAACCTATAGAACAAGGAACCTATTTCTATTCTTTTTAGGATCTGTAGAACAAGATTCTGTAGGTAGGATAGGTCTTCTATAGATTATTCTCGATAGAATCTATAGAACAAGGAACCTATTCCTATTCTTGATAAGAACAATAGAACAAAGTTCTGTAGATAGGCCCTATAGATCTTCTATAGGTTATTCTCGATAGAACAAGGAATCTATTCCTATTGTTTTTAGTAACTATAGAACAAGGTTCTGTAGGTAGGATAGGTAGATATAGGTTCTCTATAGATTATTCTCGATAGAATCTATAGAACAAGGAACCTATTCCTATTCTTGATAGGATCTATAGAATCTTGTTTTTCATTTAAGTATCATATAAAAAAAATATAAGTTGTCATTTCTCCAGATGATATATTAATAAAATATCCTAACCTTTTATTTTAATATTAGAATACACACACAACTAAATTATTACAATTTTTAGATTAATTAAAAAATTATAAATGCACATTTTTTAATAATATATTGCATTATTACTCTTAAAAAATATTTTTTTAAAGTACAATATTTTAAGCAGATTCGATACATCTTAAAAAATTTTTTCGTATCTTACGTCTAAGATATATACTTGCGCATCATATGAACATCTTTACAGCAGTTTACGGATCACAGAGATACATTTACAGTTTACAGATAAAATAATTAGATAAGATCTAGTATACAATTACGCGTAGAAAGTAACATGTTAAAAAAAAAATTCATTCAGTATTTATCATTATTAAAATTTCTTATACGCACTAATATATATATATATATGAACAAATTACTAATATATATATATATATATATTTTTTTTTTTTCTAATATATTGTTGGGAAAAGAATCAACAGTTAAATAAAAGTTATTGTTCGTTCATTAAATGAATGTTGTCTTTTTTTTTTTTAACTATAAAAATACGCAATCTCCATCTATCTTTGTTTTTCGATCAATAAGTTAGAGGAATGTAAATATACAAGAAAGAAACAAAAAGAAAAAAAAATGCGAGTGGATGAATTAAAGAATAGAGTACAGTACTTTCGAAAAAAAAAAAAGTAGTTTACTGTCGCTCTCAACAGAGGGCGTAGGTTTTTATGAGGATCGGATGTCGGTCATGTTAGTGCTAAGAACATGACATAAACAAGTCATTAGTGGCGTGTGATATGAACTTGAACCTGAAGAGACAGTTGCGATCGTCTAAGCAGGTCTTAACAAATGTGATTGTTTAAAGTAAAAGCGAAATATATATTTTTTTAAATATCGATAAAAACTGATAACTTAATTCTTCGCTTTAAAACAGTGTGAAATGGTTAAATTTAAAGAGCAAAATCATTTTTAAATCCATTTTTTAGAGTTATAAAATCGCTTTCCACTCGTAGAAAAAAATTATGTCGAAACTCCAGACTTTGTTTTTCTTACTTCCTATTTTATTATTATTATTTTTTTAATTTTATAAAGTAGTAAAAATAAATAAATAAATAAAATTCTCCTCTTGACTGTTTTACACCGCAATGTCAACATTCAGAATAATTAATTTGAGGCGAAAGGCATCGATTTTTATTCATAATAACTAAATAAATAATATGCATAAAAATATTTAGTTAGAAAAGAAATATATATATTTTTTTTGAGATAAAAATCTACTATCTAATTACCTGACGTAACTAAGAGATACTTGGCATCGTTGTAGTACAACATATACTCATGATATATGTTTCTTAAAAACATTAGAAAATCACATTCCAGTCTCATCCTTCAAACGTGATTAAATAAAATAAAATTCCAGACGATCAAAAAACATTTTTATTACTCATTCAGATAGATTTTTAAGGTGTATTACGTAGCTTACAAAGTCGTAAAATCTCATTTCCTAATGACTGCAGGTGATAAATGAACGAAGCAAAGATGACCTTTTAAAATCGTACTTGCTAGCTATTTGATAATCGCCGTCACGTGATTTCGATCGCGAGACCTTGACTGACGGTGCGACCATCGCATCGAGCCAGAACTTATTATTATTTTTTTTTAATTTTATTTTCCCGGTGTAAACAATCGGCAGTTTTATTCCGTCGACTTTATATTAAATTTATATTGAAATTAGCCTTGAAAACTTTGGCATACTTTCAGTACGATGTTAGTAAAAGGTAAGTGAAATTATAACTCCATATGATTTGTTTGGGTAGATTGCCCAGTCGCTGGTGTGTTTTCATGTTATAAATAAATCAGTACAGTTGCATAGTCACGCTGCCTTACTGATCTAGTCAAGTATCGCAGTTTTATGTAGATCGTAAACAGGAAAAAAATACGAATAACTGTCGATAAAACTTTGGATTTTAATCGACGATTTGATATGTTTAATCTGAAATATAAATGCCATAGTGTTACATAGAGTAATATGTTATGTAAGTCATTTATGCTAGCAAAAAATACTCTCAGTTGCACCACTTATATATCAATTAAACATGATAAGTTTTAACTAAATTATTTATTTATTTCATGATATTAAACTTGTTTGGTGTTATCTTATGTGTGGTTGAGTGAATTTATGTTAATAATATGATTTTTAACATACTGTTACGCAAGAATGCGAGTTCAGAAATCATTTTGTTGGCTGTATATGTATGTTAACATAATGTAGAAAGTAAAAAAAAAAAAAGATCTGTGACGTCTTTATTGTTTAGTGTTTCAAAATCGAAAATTTTGTGTGTGTATGTGTTGTGACAATAAGTATACATAAAAAAAGACAGTATAAAAAAAACTGTCTCTAAAAAAATTGTGTCCATGTGACGGTGGTCCAAGTCTTTTTTTTTTATTTTGCATTTAATCTTTTATTATATTTTTATGTTTATGTGTGTAGTGAGTATGATTTCACATTCCAGATGTTTTTATGATTAATTTCTGTAACGTCTCAAGCTTTTAATTACATAACTACTATCCGGATGACGTAAATTTATCCGTATAAAACATTCCAATTATTTGTTTTCTTTAAATCGTGAAAAATTAGATATTAATTGCATTCAGTTACAAGCGCGAATTTTGATAGATTTAATGACTATTATATAAATTATCATCACCAATAATGCTGTTAATATTTAAATATAGTAATGTAATTTCATAAATAAAATAATAGAAAAATGTCAAGATCGAAATTTTTGCAAGAATGTTTGTATTTAGAATTGCGTATGTCAAGGTTGTTTTAAATGTTTAAAAATGTAGAATGTATGAAAGGATAATTGTTGAATGCATGTTTATTCGTTCTATGTTGGAATGAATGTAATTTTATTTGTTAAAAGGTAATTTTTGTCTCAAGGTTTAAAGATTAAACGACCAACTGAAGAAGAAACAGGAAAATAATACTGAAAGATAAATATCTCTTTCATGTATAAATGCTTAAAAAAAAAATAGTATTTTGTCAAATAAATAAAGTAATATTTATCTAAATTAATATAATAACTAGATGTTTTGCTTTCTGACATTTCCTTTATATGTATATTTTATGTGAGTGTGGTGTAGCTGTCACAGAACTGTATATGTTGTTTGTGTGTCAACATCAATGGTTCTCAGAGTATATCTCTTGTTACACCCACACAAATGTTGGGTGCTATATTTAAAAAAAATTATAATACAATAGGAAATAAATCATTAATCGTGAAAATTGTGTTAGCAACACGGTTTTAGTAGCCATTTTTGCTCTGAGAATTTTTGATTTACACTAATATCAGATTATAAAATGTGTTACTTGGATCACCATACGTGTTGTGCTTCCCCTCCGGTATGGAGGCCAAAAAATTGTTATTTTTGTGTATATGTTTGTGTAAATAAATAGTCTTAAATGTCCAGTTGATTAACCAAACTGTCCATTTTACATGTATTATATATTGTTTTTACATGCTATTAAATCATTGTTCTAGTAAGAATTAAAAAAAAATTTATTATTTTATATAAAATAAATTAATATTTTTTTGTTTTTTTATCTTTAAATAAATCTGTATATACAGTATTTTGCATTCTGAAGAAATACTTTTATCCTTTACAGCATAAAAAATACTATTAACCGTTTAAATGCTAGCCAATCACCACGAGTACACAAAGCGTTACGACGCGTCGCGTTGCCAAGACGCGTCGCTCGCCTTCTTATTACCCGATATAAATAGGAGAGCCACGTAATGCGACGAGCCTTGGCAACGCGACGCATCGTGACTATGCTTTGTATACTCGATGATAATTGGTTAGTTTTAAAGGGTTAAATCAAGTACTTGTATTGCATTTTTCTAAAATTATAATCATTCTTTTTTTATATATAACAGTTATAACAGATGATTTTATTCTACGCTATATCACAAATTTGATTTTTGCACACTAAAAAATTTATTTTCAAATATTTGTAAGGGTGCAACAAGGTTGCATCGTTATACATTATATCCTGTTTTACAAATGCGAAGAATCTTAGTGTTACGTCATAAAAGTATCTAGAATGAAAATTGTGTATTCCATTCATAAAAACGTGTTAACTATTCTGTAATACAGTACAGTACATGTTTTTTTTTTTTTTAATAATAGATTTCTGAAAATAAGTTCAAACTTACAGTATAGTTATTTAATGCTAGATTTAGAATAATAATTATTAGTGTTCATTTGCTTTATCGATAATAAATGGACGAAACGAAGGCCGTAAACATGATAATGACCAATATTGCTTTATGTGTAACACGTTTGCTAATTGCCTATTCAATAATAGTTTGAAAATCTGTCTGGTAATTAACGTCAGCATACATTTGACCCAATTACACAAACATCAATATTTAGAATTTTAAACATAATAATAAAAGAATATTTTTCGTTCTTTTACAGAAAGGAGATGCGATATATTTTAATATAAAAATGATATAGTAGACTATAATTCTGTTTTAATTAATCGATCAGATCCAATACAGAAAATCGATTCTTAATCGGTTATTTTCGTATTAAATCATCGTCGGGTCATCTGTGAATGATGCATGAACACTTAATTTAGTATTAATTATCATTCCGTAATCGTATCACTGTTATGCTGTTTTAATAAATCAAAATTCGTAGATTTATAAAGTTTAGCATTCGAAATTTTAAATAATGTTGGAAAGTAATTTATGCACTAATAGCGGCAATAATAATTTGTTTAATAAATATTAATATAAGTCAACTGATTAATAACGTAATAAATGTGTAGTTTATATATATAGTAATGCATATTTTATTTTCTTTGATACACACGACTGTAGATTGTAGGAAAGGGGGGCTTTACGTAGCCCTAGCACTGCGATCACCAATGGTCTGTTGTACACTCCCAACAGCATCATCCCATAAGTAATGTTTTAATAACTAAAGGCTGTATCTTCTTCAATGGGATTGTAAACAGATCTTCTGGTGCAGGAAAATGCAACATAAGTAGATCATACCACAAAACGTGAAGAGGAGTTTCATCTCCTTCTTTACATCTTCTACAATTGGGACTATTAGTAATCCCAATTAAGTGAAGATGCTTTCTCAGATGACAGTGCCCTGTGATAATCCTAGCTTCGTTTTTATGCCATGCAAACAACTCTAGTTATCTGAATCTAAAATAAGAGCTTGCCTTAGTCCAGAGTGCCTTAGTGGGTGAGGTGCTGAGCACACACCTTTATATATAATTATGCTATTTTAATATATTGAATAAAGAAACTAGAATTGAAGGAGAAGACCTCCAGTGGGTGAGGTGCTGAGCGCACACCTTTATATATAATTATGCTATTTTAATATATTGAATAAAGAAACTAGAATTGAATAAAATAGAAAACTGTGTTAATTATTATTATTGTTGTTTTGATAAATAATTAATTATAAATACTGTAAACAATTTTTAAGAATTTTTAATGCTCCCCGAGTTGATTATTTATTAATTATACTTAATGAAGTTGTTTTTGTTGTTGGTTCTGTTTCAGGCAAATATTAATAAAGTCTAAAGATCTTATATTTTAAAAATGATATGTTAGTTTAATAAACTTGTAAAAATACTTTGCTTATGTAAAATTAGTATTTCATCATTGTCATATAGTAATTCAAGGTAAATCTTGTTCTCTTCTTCCTTAACTAAAATTTTATTCTCCTTAAATTGAAACATCAGCAAGAATTGTAGAAAATTTTCTATTTTATAATATATTTGTTATATTAAATATTTTGTGTTGTTTAGTCTTGAATTGCTATAAATCTTTTTGTTGAAAGTGTTTTTTTTTCATTAGCTTTAGTGTATTTTGTCTTATTAAACCGTAATTATTGTTTTTACTTAACTGTTAGTGGGATAAAACGGGAAAAATCGTTTGCTCAGTCTTGCAGAATACAAATCCCGATAGCCAAGTACAATCTGATTTCTGTAAACGATGTTCAGAGGAGATGAAATTCTTACTCAATTCTGTGAAGTATGAGTGCAAATATTCAGAATTTTAGAAAAGGTTTCTTTCTATATTTTTATCTAAAGAAAAAAAAAAACTATAATTTTTTATTATAAAATAATTCATTATGATATATTTGCACAATATTTTCTTACATATACATCTGTGATTTGCTGAAAGAATAATTAGTATCAAAATTTCTGAATGTTATGCATGTTTTTTTTTATAGATAGGATAATAGGGGTTCACTTTTTTTTATGAAGCTTTATTATAGATACTGTCTAATTATAAACAATATTGAAATAAAATCATTCAACTATGACTTCCTAAACTACAGAGAAATTATAGGATAATAGGGGTTCACTTATTTTTTATGAAGCTTTATTATAGATACTGTATAATTATAAACAATATTGAAATAAAATCATTCAACTATGACTTCCTAAACTACAGAGAAATTATATAGTTTATCTGACTTTTTTTTTTGTTATAGAAGAAAACTGTATTATAAAGTATTAAATTTATTTAAAGAACAAAAAATAATAAATATTTATTGCCATCAAAACATATTTGATATGCAAACAAACTATTAATTAAATTGCTTTCTTCCAAGCTTTTAATCTTTCTTGTACCATAAGAAGTCCCGCTCTTAATTACGAAAGATTATATTATCATGGGACTATAAAAATCTTCTGGTGCAGGAATATGCTACCCAAGTCCTGAAAGGCCACACGTTAGCACAAAACGTGAAAAGGAGTTTCATCTCCTCCTCGATGACGTCTTCTACAATTGGGACTATTAGCAATCCCAATTAAGTGAAGATGCCTTCTAAGATGAGAGTGCTCTGTGATAATCCTAGCTTCATTTTTATGCAATGCAAGTAACTCTTTAGTTCACTGTACTGAAGAACCTAAAATAAGAAAATAAATTTAAAGTTTCTTAAATTGTGAATGAATAGTATACATTAGGCAACTTATTGACTTGCATTTACCACCTATATAATTATATATGTATCTATACTGTATATATACAATTTAATAATGTATATATTATATATAACTAACTAATATATATATATAGCATCTGCCTATATTTATATGCAGTTAGTCATATTTATAATATATATATATTGAATTGCATATTAGGCATTATTACTTGATTGCAGTGCAAGAGTGCTATTGTTTGATTTCATACTTAGCCTAACCTCATCTAATTGTTATTACATATTTATACACACGTACGCCTTTACTTATCCTTCTTCGGGTTCTCAACCAGAGTAAAAATTAAAAAATATGTATATATTATATAAATGCATTACTAGATCATGAGTAAAGTATTGCTAAAAGGTGAACGATATACAGCACTATGATTTATATTTAAAAATTATTCTGCTCCCTCATTTGATAGCGACATATCGTTATTTTGAACTCAGTGAAGACAAAAATTGTTTTGATTTTTATTTGTATAATTTATTCAATTATCTTAATTTGATTATTGTAATTTTTTGAAATAAAATTCCTAAGTTTTAAAAACTTTAGTCAAATTTAACTTTTGGGCCTTCCTATATATAAAGGGCCGCAGATTGGCGTCTTAAATGTTTTTGCATAAGCAGGGGACTTTCAGAGAAATTGCGAGGCCCGGCGTAACTAATATCTTTGAGGCCCTTCAAAAAAAAAAAAACTATATAAAACTGACAAATATACAGCGGTAAGTGTATAAGAAACTGATGAAGAATTTGATAGAGAACTTCAAATTTTGACAAACACCTATATAAAACTGACAAATATACAGTGGTAAGTGTATAAGAAACTGATGAAGAATTTGATAGAGAACTTCAAATTTTGACAAACATTGAAGCTGGAACAGTATAAAAATATACAAATATATATTTTCTAACATATTGAGTTATAAATTGAGGCCCCTAAAATTGTGAGGTGGGGCAGCCGTACCTCTTGCCCTCTCTCTGATAGTTACTGCTCATAAGTATGGTCCTGATCCCACGCATAAAGTAGCTTATTTAATGTAACTAACTTTATATCAACAGAAAACATTAATAATGTGTCAAGTCTTGATAAAAAATGTTTTCAAGTTGTTTAAAATTTATTAAAAGAAACTTTACAATTAAATGTGATAAAATGTAATAAAATTCGAACATGAATAAAATCAAAGAATGCGATAAATTATATATTTTTTTTCATGTTATTCTAGACATTAAAATAGACGTTTAAAAAGCACAAATATGTCATTTCTTTCATTCTTAAATTAAAATTGCGAGTAGTTTGCACTTGAAATTTATTAGATTTATGCTACACACGTTTATTTAAAGCAAACATTCAGTGCCAATTCTTTGTACAATTGAATATCCTGTGTACTTAAATTCACAATAAAATTTCAATTATAATTGACTGTTTCCACATAGATCCTCCGTTTGATTATAATATTTCGTTTTATGACTGGAGAAATATTCTCATTATTGTCTTCCATAGGAATGCAATGAGGTAGAGGACAATCAATATCTTACACAGTTCTTATGTCTTTCTACATTAACAGAGCTTTAGCCGCACAGATCGTTGACTAAACCTCAGTACAACGAAGTCAACAGGAAATAATTACTTTAAATAATCAAAATTTCGAAAAAAAAAAAAATTATTTGCAACCTTCACTTTATGTGGGAATACATTTGCATGTCAATAAAGTGCGTACTCTATATTCGAAATTATAATAGCGTGCAATAATGAAATAAAGCAAAAATGATAGATGAGCATAACAAATATATATATGCTAATATAATGGTATATATTCGTTGTGTATAATGTATTAGTTATCTTTATTCCCCACTACTGAATTAAATTTCTAACCTTGACATCTTTCATCTCAAGGTCTTCCAGCCTTAATTTCTCTACTTTTTCAATTATATTTATTAACCCAAGAAAAGTAATTAAATAAAAGAAGAATATAATATTTTAATGTCGTATTTTTAGAAGTTTAATACGTTTGTATGACGTGTGAATTATTTTTCAAAGTCGAAAATGAGAGAACTAGATATATAGGTCCGGTATTGATCAACAATGTCGGCATTGCAGCAGTCATGCTTTCTGGTAGTTCATGAGATTATACGTCGATAAGTAATGAATTTTTGAACATTTTTCGAAAATATTTCGAGCTAGTAGGTATATCTATTATGCAAAGAATTATTAAAATTACTCGTTTTTCTTTTTCTTTCTCGCTCGAAATTCCATAATGGCTTTTAACTACCTTGCTTCAATTATTTATAAATCGCGCATAGATTATGGAAAATGCCATTTTTAACTTTTTGCAAAAATGTAATTGATCAATAGTTTTTGCTGTAAGATGGCAAAAAATAATATTTACGGATAATTCAAAACAGCAACAGCAGCTGCAAACGAATTAAAAAAAAAATTCTTTAAAGAAGTAATTAAAATGTTTAATAATCTGTTCTTTGAATTGATAAATTTAAATATTAAATGCTTATTCTACTTACGAATTAATTTTTTGAACCACTAGCAAATTTTAGATATTTATTTATTTTGAAAATCTTTCGAAATTTTACTTTTTAGAATACAATAATAATTTATTATACTTCTGTTTGTTTCGAGTGTTGTAGAGTAGGGATCCCCAATTCTACAACCCTCGAAACAACAGAAAGCATGAAATAAATAGTTGCAATGGTCGAATGTTGTAGAGTAGGGGCACAACAGAAAGCATGACATAAATGGTTGCAATGATCGAATGTTGTAGAATAGGAGTACAACAGGAAGTATGACATAAATGGATGCAATGGTCGAATGTTGTAGAGTAGGGGCACAACAGAAAGCATGACATAGATGGTTTCAATGCTTGAATGTTGTAGAGTCTCCAAACTTTAAAAAATTTGGGGAATCCTACTCTACAATATTCGACCATTGCAACTATTTATCAATAAAGAAAATTAATACGCATCCCTTTTAATAGTATTATTAAAATTTAAGATTAATTTGAAGTTTTATAACGACTATGTAACTAATCATTCAAGCTATCAGAAATTCTATAAACAGTCTAAATAAAAATATTTTTAATATTCACTCAATAACGATCTAATTATAAATCTTATTTGAAAATCTTCAAAAGAAAAATTAAACAGATCATTTGAATATCTGTTTAATTATGTCTACGTCAAATTATTGAGTACCGTTTTAAATATTTAATAGCCGAGTTATATTTAAAATAACTTTTTTTTTCAATGCATCAGTCTATTCGTTGGCATGTTTTATTTAAAAGTGTACACGAGTTCATTTTGTTTCAGTCTACTGTATTATAATCTATATTTATCTTGACAGCTGAAGTCTTACTTTGATTTTTTTATAAGAAATATTTTAAAACTTATGCAAACTCGTATAATATCGTTTTTAAACGTAAGCATGCTATTATAGCAATAAAAATGATCGAATATAATTTCTCTTCATTGATAAAAATAGCATATTCGCTTGTATTAAATTTACTTTTGTTGTAAAAAATTAAATTTGGCAAGAAATGTTTTTTAAAAATATTAATTTTAGAGATGGAAACAATATACAGTGTTGATATATTTAATTTCTCTTATAAAAATGTAAAAAATTAATAATTTGTTGACATTAAGCAACTCGTTATAAAGTTCTTAAAGAAACACGTCTATAATATATTTTAATCAATAAAAATAATACAAATATAATTACCTTTAATCTAGAATTAAATGGAGTTGAAATCATCAAATTTAGATATACAACATAAAAATGTAATATAGATGCGAGGGAGTAATGCAGTGGCTATCAGAGGGGGCAAGAGGAGCGGCTGCCTCAGGCCTCACGATTTTAGGGGGCCTCAATTTATAATTCAATGTTAGAAAAAATATATTTGTATATTTTTATACTGTTCGAGCTTCAGTGTTTGTCAAAATTTGAAGTTCTCTATCAATGTTTTCGCTTTTCTTGTATCCTTACTACTGTATATTTGTTAATTATTTTTTTGAAGGGCCTCAAAAATATTAGTTGTTTCGTGCCAAACATTTTCTCTGAAAGTCCCTGAGCATACATTTTGTATATGACTATAATTAATAACAAGTAAATTAAAATTTATTAATAAAATAGCGTTTAACCTCCTCAAAAATCTGAGAAAAGTTTTGCAATGCATGTTACAATTTTTACTGTTATTCATCTTGTTAGAGTTCTAAAAGTGCAAAAAAATTTTTTTCAATTTCTGTTTTTTGCTGTTGCACAACAAAAAACAGAATTTTTTATGTTTTCTGTTGGGTGTTTTTTGATTTTTTGTAGTTGCACAACAAAACGGCAGAAGAGTTGAAAAATATTGAACAAAATAAGCAGAAAAAATTAAAATATACATGTTCCTTATAGGGAACTCCAGGACTGAGGAGATTAAAAAGTGATTTTTGTATGCGAGTTTACATTCGGAATTCAAAACACTTTTGATGTTTAACTTGCTAAAATTAAACTATGTTAAAATTTATAAAAAAGGGGAAAAATCAAGTCCCAATGTCACCAGCTAAATGGTATCATTCCAGTGAGCTAGGAGAATAAATCGAGAATCAATTCCCTCTACATTCGGAATTCAAAACACTGTTGATGTTTAACTTGATAAAATTAAACTATGTTAAAATTTATAAAAAAAGGGGAAAAATCAAGTCCCAAAGTCACCAGCTAAATGGTATCATTCCAGTGAGCTAGGAGAATAAATCGAGAATCAATTCCCCTTTCTTCTGTACTTCTACATCTCAAGTTTTCATCATGACAAAAATATAGTTAAGTAATGACCATATTCCACTAGGCATATTATGACATTTAACCTATTATGTATTTGATACCGGTACGAAAACACTAGAACAATCGATCAAACTATACGAACCACATTTTATTTTGCCACCGTGATTAAATACATTTTATTTATACCTGATCGCTCACATACCAAAAAAATATCATATAAACTCCTTTCTATATATGATTTTAAAATAATGCCATAAAGATACAAAAAAAAAATCCCTTAAAACATTATTTACTACGTCTTTAATGCCATTTATTTACTCTACAATAGTTTGATTAAGTGCGAATTAATTATTTTGTCAGGTCATCGAACTTTCGTCAGATAATATGATACGCCACAATTGAAATCAATGTATGTAATCAAGTTGTGATGAAACTTTTTTAAAGATGTTATATGACTTCTTAATGCGTGTTTCTGAATCCCGATCGATGTCATTATCGGCAAAGCATTATTGATCTTCAAGTATTTATATTACGTTTATACGTGGATTCTATTTTTAGAAAAGCACTTCTACTGCAAAATCAATGCTTGTATTTATTAATTTTATATATATATACATTTTTTTTTTGGAAATTTTATATCGTGTGCTGGAGAAGTATCGATATTACCTGTCTACTGATATTGAAAAGAAAACGCACAAAGCAATCTCGACAGAAAATACACACTTGTAATTTTGGACTGGAAAGAAAAATATATTGATCTATATACAGTATATATATATATAACAAAATATGTTTTATTTAAACTTACTAAATAAAAAATATTTTTTTTTTTAATTTATTCCATGATAAATTTTTATTCGTCGTCTCTACTTATCAAAATCGTATTTTATAATGCCAAACATGTCAGGATTTTTATTTTATATTATGTTCTGGTGACGACATGCGAGGTTATTTTATGAAAAAAGTTGATTATTAATGTATATATATATATTTATTTTTTCAATATATTATTTGTATACATCAAAAAGAAATAAATCTTTCACTCAGAAATATGATGAACCGCAGATATGAGTTGAATTTACTTATACTGTATTTGCATTTTTATTTTTTATAAAAAATCAAAATTTCTGTATATGACGTAACATTGTTATTATATATTTAATTATTTATAAGATTAAACAGTTAAGCAAATATTTACGAAACTCATGATTAAATAAGTATATTGTTAGCATTTAGATAAACTAGATGAACTTGCTCTTAATCTGTAAAAGCACTTTTAACAGAAAAAATACTTTTTAAAAATAATACACACAAATATAGTCTGTTTATTATAATCATTCTGATTGTAAGCAGACATATATCTGGATAAAATCATAAATTCTGAAACTTTCAGTATTTGTTAACATTTTTTTTAAACTTTTTTGTTGAAAATTATTCGTAGAGAATAATTTTCAACAAAAAAGTTAAAAAAAAATATATATCTGGAGAAAATCATAAATTCTGAAACTTTCAGTATAGTTAACATTTTTTTTTTAACTTTTTTGTTGAAAATTATTCGTAGAGAATAATTTTCAACAAAAAAGTTAAAAAAAAAATGTACAACTATATGGGAACTGGTGGTTCCTACATACACTTTATATGGTTGAAAATTTGTAAACTTTATTTTTATGCATGTAGTAAATAAAATCTATAGTAAATAAGTGCTGTTTATGTTTATATAAATCAACAAAAAGAATTTCTATAGAATGAATAAAGATTATTCAATATTTTTATATGGGATAGTATACTACTATCCCATATAAAAATCTCTGACAAAAAGCAGATATCAAGAAAAAATAATTACCATTTTATAAACTGCTAATAAACACCAAAAAATTTCCCAAAGAATTGAATGAAGTTTAATATTTAATCTAGTTTTAATAGTAATCTATCCAAAATATTTAATATAAAAAATAAAAATTTTATGTGAATGCCTGTATTTTTCCATGAGATAATATATAAAGTACTACTACTATAGCTTTATAAAGTATATAAGGCTACAGTAGTACTTTATATACCATCCCATATAAAATATATAGTATAGTATATAAGGCTACAGTAGTACTTTATATACCATCCCATATAAAATATATAGTATAGTATATAAGGCTACAGTAGTACTTTATATACTACCCCATATAAAATATATAATATAGTATATAAGGCTGCAATAGTACTTTATATATTATCCCATATAAGATGTATAGTATAGTATATAAGGCTGCAATAGTACTTTATATACCATCCTATATAAGATATATAGTAGAGTATGTAAGGCTACGGTAGTAACTTACATACTATCCCATGGAAAAATAAAGATATTTTATATTAAATTTTACTATTTTTTATATTGAAAATATTAGTTTTTTTTTTTGCATGAATATTTTAAAAACTAGATTAAAAATTAAACTTCATTCAAGTTCTTCGGGAAATTTTTTTGGTGTTTATTAGCAGTTTATAAAATGATAATTATTTTTCTTTATCTACTTCTATCAGGGATTTAAATTCATCAGTCTATCGATATTGGAATGATTCCAATAGTTATGAATATAGCTTTATCGAGTGATACAGATATTTATCTAATATTGGAGTGAGCCATCGAAGAATGATTAATTCCAGCCAAGTAGCAAATTTATTGAATAGAATACAGCTTACAAATTATAACAAATTTTGCTATACCCGTGAAAAATAAGTCGACTCTAATGCCGAAAGCAAAAATTATTGTTATTTTGTTAAGTTAATTAAGTTGTTAAATGACTTTTAATCATGATCATGATACACTTATTGTGCAAAGATATTTTTTTTTCTTTTAATAATAGTGATTATTTTTATAACTATGCTAATTTCTGTTTAAAATTGCCTTAATTTGTAATTCATAATTTAAAATTATGAATTTTTTTTTGTTTTTTAATCTGTTACGGACAATTAATTACGTTGTAGATAACTGAAGATAAGATACAATGCTTTTTAATTAATAGATTGTCATCGTTAATATAATTATATAAAAATATCCCGAGGCTAAAAATGAACACACGCTATACGGCACTTCATATCGTCAAAAGTAGACTCTGAATTTAAATACGGTATACGCTCGATTAACCGGACTAGTCGGGAAACGAATTACCCCGTATAATCCGAAAAATACTCAAAAGAAATCGGAATTATGGATAATATGCATTTAATATTAAAAAATAGATTGCATGCATAAATAAATAAATAAATAAATACAAATATTCTATAGATTATTGAAAGAGGAAACAGGAAACATGTTTATTTGCAAACAAGGAATTATTGCAATATTTGAGATTTTGCTTTTAAGTTTTATTTGCTAATTATTTAAGGTATAATAAAGAAATCAATTTTAAAATCTTTCGGTTAGCGCATTTAAGATAAAACATCGATTATAACCATCACTTCCGGCTCGCAGATGGCACCGGTTAATCCGCATCCAGGATAATCAGGAACCTACGTATCTCTATATCTATTTTTATTATTTTTTTGATACTATTTAGTGCCTACACTTCAGACCGGAATATCGGGAGCTTACTGTATCTCATTATATCTATTTTTTTTGTGCCATTTATAGTTTACATTTCAACCGGATAATTGGGAACTTACTGTATCTCATTATATCTATTTTTATTTTTTAAATACTCTTTAGCGTTTATATTTCAACCCGGATGGTGCCATTTATTGTTTACATTTGAACCGGATAATTGGGAACTTACTGTGTCTCATTATATCTATTTTTATTTTTTAAATACTCTTTAGCGTTTATATTTCAACCCGGATAATCGAAGAACCTACTGTACTTCATTACGTCAATTTTTATTATTTTTTAATACTATTTAGTATTTATATTTCAACCCGGATAATCGGGGATATTATTGTATCTCATTATATCTATTTTTATTTATTTTTTGATACCATTTAGTGTTTACATTTTAACCAAATAATTGGGAACTTACTGTATCTCATTACATTTATTTTTTTAATACTATTTGCGTTTCTATTTCTACACGGATAATCGAGCAGCCTACTGTCTCATTACGTCTATTTTTATTATTTTTTGATACTATTTAGTGCCTACACTTCAGACCGGAATATCGGGAGCTTACTGTATCTCATTATATCTATTTTTTTTTGGTGCCATTTATTGTTTACATTTCAACCGGATAATTGGGAAACTACTGTATCTCATTACGTCTATTTTTATTAATTTTTAATACTATTTAGTATTTAAATTTCAACTCGGATAATCAGGAGTTTACTGTATACCTACATCTATTTTTTGATACTATTTACTGTTTATATTTCATCGTTATTACTAAAAGCCACTAGAAAGAGATTCGTAGAAATAATTGAACGAATATTTTTCGATTTTCTTTTATTGAATAAGCATTAATCAAAGGCATTACATCATATAATAAATGAAATCATGCAAGTTCTACTTATATATCTCTCTCTATACATTTTAGGTTTAAAGAATTAACGGAAATAAAGGGGTTAAAAATACAAAATAAAATTTATTTAGTAGAATATTAGGAAAGCGTTTGAAACGAGTTAGAAGTTGACAATATGAACAATAACCATATTTAAAATTTAATAATTTTTATGTAACTTGCATTTCGAAGGAATTATTACTGTTTATAAATCTTTTAACGATAAAAAAAATTGTATAAAATATGATAAATTAATATAATAATCTAAAATAATTTTTTGATGTCTGCCATTTAGAGCAGTGGTTCTCAACCTTTTCATAAATGCGTACCACAAAATGAACATTCAAAAATTTCAATACTACCAACAAAAATATGCCTTATATACAAATAGGAAGTCAAAATTATACATGTACCACTAGTTATGTCTCGCGTATCACCAGTGGTATGTGTACCACATGTTGAGTACCACTAGTTTAGACCCATGTTTCCAAGTGGGCGATATCACCCCCCCTGGAGGCGCTGGAACGACCCAAAGGGCGGTACTGAACGATCCAAGGTGTGCCTGATTTGTCACAAAGTTTTCTGGGGGGGACATTGAATAAACTTTTTCTGAAAAGAAAGCGTTACACCAAAAAAGTTTGGGAACTTCTGGTTTAGAGTAACATTTCAACAAAGTCTACAAAACTTTAAAATGTTACTTTTCTGGAAACGCGAAATGTTTCTGAGAAATATGTTTTTAGGAAACCATCCACACAACTTTCTTTTATCAGATACCATTAGAACATAATATTTTATTTTAAAATCGCGTACAGTAACGCAACATAGTCATAAATAGAATTAAAAAGGAAACTTTGCGATCATTTCAATTGTAATAATTGAAATCGATTAACTTAAAATTAATTTAATTAACAAGCTATTGATTTTAATTAGCGATATCTAATTTAATTGCGAAAATATTTTAAAGAATACCGCGAGTTTACTATATATATATATATACCACGAAAGGTATTTAGTATATTAAATGGTGAAATTAAAACAGAATATCGAATAAATTTTATTGCTGTAAAATTTTTTTAATTAAGAGCAGAAAGAGTTGAAAATTTGAAGATGTCCAAGCACGAAATTTGCGAATTATATACTCAAAGTAATTCTTGAAAAGGAGAAGAATGTGTGTCCCAGTTAATTTTAAAACTTAAAAATATTTTTCCAAATATTAAACATGCAATCGTTGAAAAGATTTTTGCAAATTTTTGATATATATATTTTAGTTTTCTTTATCCAGAAAATGACATATTTGCTTAGTAAACTAATGTTTAAATATCGAACCTTAATTCGTACACATACAGAGTCAGAAAACTGAGTTTTAGAATTTTTGATAAAAAGATATTGTTACAAAAATCATTCGCATTTTTATTTGATCCCATACACACTTCCATTTTTCTTTTATATAAATTCATTCTAAAAATAAGTATCCGGAAAAAATCGTTTCTCGGCTTGTGTTTTGATTAGAGATTTACTAAATTCTATTTACTCTCTAGTCGAGCCTTTAAATAAGAGAAAATGTAAAACTAATATTGATAGATTATTATTTTTCTCCAAATATTCCAATTTTCCCGAATTATTAATTTTTTTTTAAAATGCACATTAGTCAGTTCTCTATCAATTTTCGAATAAAAAAAAAAAGATGAGGTTAGAAGAAGAATTTAATAATTTTATTAAGAATAATATTTTCCTTCTTCTTTTCTTTCTGTTTAATCGAAAGTAGCAATGAGATTATCTTTAAATATTATTGTTTTCGATAAGTTTTAATTAACAAAACTTTAATTTAAAAATTTATAATATGTTAATGATGGTAATTAATAATTTATGAATCGTATCTGACGACAGCATCAGAAATCAGTATTGAGTCTATGGGAGAGGCGTATTACCGACTTTTGTGACTGTATTAATGCGCACGGAACAGTTGATTTCTATGAAAAAGGTAACAAAATCAGTAAGAACTTTGTTACATTATGGTCCACTGTGGGAAACATGGCTCTAAACCAGCGGTTTTCAACTTGTGATACACGTTCTATTGGTGGTACGTTATAATCTCGACTTCCTATTTATATACAAGGCATATTTTTTTGGTAATTAGTGTCTAATTTTATGTAATTGTACCTCTGAGTTTTCGGTTTTCAGTTTCAAATAAATATTTAAACTCAATTTGCTTCGTTTAACGGCTAATCATGCAGCCTTTCGAGAACGACTTAAAATTACGACTCTCCGCCATTTTAGAACAGTTAGAATCGATTAGAATGTGCAGAACATCATTGCGCATCTGATCATCATGTGTATTATAGACATGCATATTAAAATCATATTAATATCGTAATTTTATCCGAAGCTTCAGCTTATTTGTTAAAACTGTCTTATGGCAATTTAGTGTAACGTCGCGAATAATTTAGTGGATTATATCATCGGCGTAGTGATATAAATGAACTTCGCAAAACTGTCTTATGTTATGGCAATTTAGTGTAACGTCGCGAATAATTTAGTGGACTATATCATCGGCGTAGTGATATAAATGAACTTCGGCTCTCCCATAGACTCAATACTGGCTTCCGATGCTGTCGTCAAGTACAGTGTACTAACCAGTAAGAAAAAGAATATTTATTTCTTTATCAAGAACTGTAAAATTTTTTCACGCTGTTGGCAATGTATATCAGTGGTTCGTACAGTGTGTCTGAAGACTGCTTCGGGAGCTATACTCTTGATAAACGTCAGTGTTGTTTGGTTTACGTCATATAAACGTGATGTATCCGTACATTGTGAATTCGATAACAAAAAAAAAAAAAACAACTCTTCACTACAGCTTACAGCATCTTAAAGTTTTTAGGAACTTGATGCGCTTGGTTACTACAAATATAAAATATTTACTTTCATAGTTCTGTTTTCTTTTTTTTTATTTCGGAAAGAAATAAAATAATAATTACACAAGAACTGTTTCGAAATTTTTTATAACAGCATTTAAAGAAATTAACATTTAACAATGGAACTGATGAATTTTATACGTTTCATTGTTAGATGTCAATTTCTCCATTTTGAGTATAATTTTTTTCGTTATTTTGATATTATAAAGCTTCTTTATCGCGTGATCGAGTTTATTTTTTGTACTAGCTTAGTTAGTTTAGCAAGTTAGTTTGCCAGTCCAGTGCCAGTAAAAAATATACAAATAACAGAAAATATATATTTCGATATCTTAGTGTGTGTTAAATATTTATAATCTAAGTCCCAAGTTATAAAAAACTTATCTCAAATTAGAAATTTTCGATATAAAAATTTTACATTTTACATTTATAAAAATGTTCTTTAACTTATTAATTAGACAATTTTTATTTTATTTTTTATTAAACCTTTTCGACAATTTATCTTTCTAAATTTATGTTAGCCCCATTGTGTCTGGTTTTTTGGGGTTTATTGCTGCCAGAATCGTGTCGTATATTAAAAGATATCTGATTCTTTTTCTGATCAAACTTATCCTATATTTTATAAGGTATTAAAACGAATCAGTGCCTCTGCTCTGACAGTAAGTTATATTTTTTTCTTTTTTTTTTCAGAATAAAAAAATAGTTTATGGGTTATATTCTCATAGAATGAAGTATTATATAGTTATTTACGATTATATCAAATTCGGTCGTTCTATATAGGCTATATATTAGCCCATAAGAAGTAACAGCAAAAACTAGTATAGTATGGATAATGTATATAAAAAATTTATTTTTATAAAGGAGTTTTGATTTTAAAAGATAAAATGTTTAATTAAATAATGATTTATTTAGTTTACATCAAATATTTATTTTTATAAAACAGCTGCAATTTTTATTATTAAATATTTATCCATTCTTTAGTATTTATTAAAAATAATTTATTTGATGCTTTAATATTAAAATGCAATCGTTTCTTCACCAGAAATATAAAAAAAGAAATTAATTACGTTCTGTTTAATTTCAATTAAAATGGAATCTCAGCTGCGTATTACAGATATTAAATTTCTATTATTAAAAAAAAAAATTATATACGATAAAATTCGATATTTTCAGGAAGAAATGCAGCATTTTCTGAGATTTAAGTAAGTTAAGTTTGGATGACAATGGCCGCACCGTGCAGTTGAGGAAATGCTTCTAGGTTGTTTGCTGTAGCAGAAATTTTTACCCAAAGGACATTTATCACATTTTTTGCCGGACACTGGACTGGCTAAAACTGACAGCAGCAGCTAGTACCAAAAAAAAAGGAAACTCGATCACGTGATAAAGAAGCTTTATAATATCAGAATAACGAAAAAAATTATGCTCAAAATGGATAAACTGACATCTAACAATGAAACGTACAAAATTTATCAGTTCCATTGTTAAATGTTAATTTCTTTAAATATTGGAAAGAAAAATAATCGTAAGTTTAAATCGATATTAATCGACGATTTTTTTTTAATCTAGAAAGATTTAAATAAATCGATACTAGGCACAGAGTTAAATTTTGTTTTAAAACATTTAATTAATGATAATTAATGCAGTACTTTAAAAATTCAAACTTTAAATTTCGTAATATTATTTATCTTAATGAATTTAATGAGTAGAAAAAAAAAATAATAGTTCGAATAATCAAAGTTTTCTCGATTATTTTCGATTAATTTAGAAGAATAATGCTAGAAAGAATTGCGATTCTGTTGTGTATATATAAAAAAATCGATCTATTGGAAAATCTATCTATCGATTATTTCTACATAGACCTATCTGATTACTTCGTTTATCATCTTGCAAATTACTGTTCGGAAATTTTGCATTGATTTTGAATAGCTCTTTTAGAAGAAAAAAAAAAGAGTTTGACTTTATCAATATCCACAAGAGTTTCATATTTATATTATTGAAGTGCTGATACTCGAAAATTCATTGTTTAAATTAATAACGTAATAAAAACACAATAGTCGAGTAGCAGTGATAAAGAAATACTGAATATTTATCTCTCTACAGTAGGCATAAACACGTAATTCTCTCAGTTAGGCATTGAACAGATCATTCTTACGCAAGAGCTTTCGAAGAAAATGAGGCCCGGAGCAACTATTATTTTTGAGGCCCTTAAGAAAAGACAAAATTGATAAATATACAGTGGTAAGTGTACAAGAAAAGCGTAAACATTGATAGAGAACTTTAAATTTTGACACATACTGAAGCTCGAACACTATAAAAATATACAAATATATATTTTCTAATATATCGAGTTATAAATTGAGGCCCTAAAATCGTGAGGCCCGGGGCAGCAACTCCTCTTACGTGTATAAAATCTACAACTAATTTAAATTTCTTTCACCTTACATAATTTTATAGTTATTTTTAGATAAGAGTAAATATTTATTGCAATTTTATTTCGATTTATATTATCGAATTTTCGCAAGTTGCTTTATTATTATATCGGTCTAGAATTTTCTGGCTTCAAATAATCAATTTTTGTTAAAATATGGCTTTAGCGAAAATTATGACGAAAACCCAGCAGAACTTTTCTAGATTTTCAAGGATTTCAAATGAATTGTCGTCTTTTTTTTCTGTTGTTAAAATTTTTTATTTTATAATTTTATTTTATTTTTTTTTTGTTTTATAGGATTTCGCTACGGATCTACAGAATAAATCGCACTAAAATTGTGCGATTTATTCTGTAGATCCGTAGCGAGATCAGAAAGAAAATTATTTAACGAACCAAACAGTTTGTTTAGTTTATAACAACTTTTAAAGATTTTTAAACGTATTATCAACGTTTCTGTAGAAAATTCGACGATCACTTTTATAACGGTTATGCGATACGCGATAATTACATTTATATCGCGTAATTAAAATTTTAATGCGTTTGAATCTGATGTAAAATCGCTTACTCGGATCGTTCAAGAACAACATTCTCTCTCTCTCTCTCTCTCGCTTTTATTCAAAAATTCAAATTGACAGTAATCCGTTAAAACATTATTTTCTGCTACATTTGTTCGTAATTTACTGAATGAAATGCTATAACTCCATTAAGCACACTTGCAGAACTTAATTATAGATTAATGTCGCAGATGCTGAAGAAAGAAAGGAAAAAAAAAAGAAAGTAAAATTCTGTTTGGATTTAATTCATTGGAAAGGAATAAAAGAAGATGATTTGTTTGCTGTTTTATAATGTCATGTTTTAATTTATTTAACTGATTTGCTTAGAAAGAAGTATTTATTACGCAGAAAAATCATTTTAAGTTGGTCTTCTAAAGTAGAAAAATTGTATAAATTTGAATTATATATATATTTTAAAAATTATTTAAGCAAATTTAGTTTATTATTTTTACCAGTAACTACTGCAGGAATAAAAGAAAATCATCATCATAAAAAAATAAAAAATTAATTTGAATTTTAACAACAAAAATTGGTAAATTATACGTTAAACATCACTTCGAAAAATTATAAAAATAAATATTATAATTATAACGATTTAAATTGATTTTAGAACTTTTCTTAAATATCAGATTTTGTTATTTTAGTGATCAGATTTTCTGAACTTCAGTAGGGAGGTTCTAGATCAGTGGTTCTCAACCACTGTGCCGTCAAACCTTTGACGGTGTGCCGCGAAAAATAAGAATGAATTGTATATATGTATGTAAAATTGTATGAATTATATAGTGAAACGTAGTTGGATGGATATTTTTTTTGCACGAACCACTGTACGGATTCCTATAAATAGGATATCGTTAGAAAAATTAATTCCTTGAATTTCTGCGACAGCCAAAATATTTTGTCTATTTTTTATTCATAATTTAAAAATTAAGGAATAAAAATTAAATTAAAATTATAGTTTCTCTAAAAATTTTTATTCATAATTTAAAAATTAAAAAATAAAAATTAAATTAAAATTATAGTTTCTCTAAAAAAACAAAATCCGCAGGTGGCGCTATAACTTAATAAGGGCCGCCATCGATCACGTATATGAGTATGTCTGTAATCTGAATGTAAGAATAAATATAATAATCTGTTAATAAAAATTCTGTTGTTAAATCTAAATTATTATTTAAAATATTTAGGTGTGCCGCTAAATTTTAAAATATTAAAATGTGTTCCTCAACAGAAAGTGTGCCACCAAATTTAAAAATATTAAAATGTGTTCCTCAACAGAAAGATGTGCCACCAAATTTTAAAATATTAAAATGTGTTCCTCAACAGAAAAAGTGCTGCCAAATTTTAAAATATTAAAATGTGTTCCTCAACAGAAAAAAGGGTAAAAATGACTATGTTAGATAGTTAATGAATGGGACCATTGCCTCATTTTGTTATGTTGGGGGCGTAGAGACGGGGCCACATTTATACTTTTGGAGGCCCTAGGCGCAATGTCATTATGAGGCCCAAAATAACAAGTCTATTTCAATTTCAATTATGAATTTAATATTTAAAAATAGGTACTTTATTTTGAAACTATAACTGGACTGTTTTTTATATTGTAGTTTGTGAAGAGTAAGGTTTTAAAATGTGGCCCCATATAGAGTGAGGCCCCAGCTTGTGCCTAATGCGCCTTATGGTAAATGCGGCCCTGCGTAGAGTATAGGGTGTGGGGTCGGACAAAAATAATGAAGAATTATTAAAAAATTAGCAAAAAAGACAAAATATTTTACTATTACTTTTTCTTCAGATTGATTCATCCACATGGGTTATATTAAGGTGACCATATTCTATGTGTAGGAAAAGTTGGGATGGAGAGTTCTTCAGAAGCTAATTTTTTAAAATTAAATCAAGTTAATCATTTAAAAAAATTTTTAATATGAACTATTTACTTATTAAATAAAAAACGGGACCATCCGGGACAAGACTCAAAAACCGGGACTGTCCCGGCTAATCCGGGACGTCTGGTCACTTATAATATGCTGCGTATGTAGCAATTACCGAACTTCTGTTAAGATTTATCATTCAGCAGTAGAAATTTTGTTTATTATTTTAATAGAGAACTTCATCTTTATATATCATCGTTATCGCATTATTTCAACAAATCTAACTTTAGAAATTATAATATTTCAAAATATGAATAACATTAATTCACTAATCGAATGAATGAGGAACGTATTATTACATTCATTTTTATAGAAATTAAATAATTAAGCACAGGATTTGGAAGTGTTATTTTATAATTAACATCGGGTTTATCCACTTTTTAATCTTTATAAATTAAAAAATAATAATAATGAATTATGAAAAAGCAATAAAAAGTATGGTGGCAACTAAGATGTTGCAAAAAATTCGAGAAAATGTTTATCAGTGAGTTTCGATAAAATTTTACGATTTACACAATTGAAAAGATTTCTAGCAATAATTTTTATATAAAATAATAAAAATATATGACTTTGGACTTCTTTATAAGCATCTGAATTTTATTGTCATAATTTTCATATTATCCTTTTGATCTCGAATGATCAACAAGATTTAATGTCTATGTTGAGCAAAAGGGCGCCAGTCTATCTGGAGGCGCCAAAGGATGTTGTTGCTGTTTCTTTCTTTCTTTTTTTTTTTCGTAGGAAATGTTTACATAACTTTCTTGAACGATAACCAAACACATTAAAACACATTATTGTTGCACATTACATCCTCGTTTTATAATATCTAAATTTTATTTTTATAGAATTAATTAAAATTAATCAAGATCGATTCTATCTGAAAGTATTGTTTTACTCATCTTTAACTTTTCAGAAAAAGAAGATTTTTCTTCATATATTTCTTTAATCTGAAAGAAGACAAGCTTTAATAACTCGTCGTCGTTCGCATTATTAAAGATGTCTTCGAATATTCATTTTTAAATCAAATTATTACAATCGTTTCTATATTTTTTTTCGAAATTCCCGTCGTCATTTCCTTCGCCAGTCAAATTGATTTCTGCCATATATAATAAAAATTCCAAGCTACTGAACTGAAACATGTCTTGACTTCATCTAGATGTTTGATTAAACATAAAATTAATTTTCTGACAAGCAGACATCCTTACGAAATAAATTAATGAATCAATTTCTTAGTCTACCTTTTTAAAATTTTTTAAATGACTAGATGCGATTTTTTTCCCCTTTATTATAAACGGCCCTTCATTAATTTCGATTAATTTTAATTGTATAAAATAATAATAATAATAATAAAATTTTATTCTATTAATAATTGAAAAAAATTCTAAATTACAAAAAAATAATTACTAAAATATCATATGTAAGGACTACAATCTCTTAGTCTCATAGATCAATTTACGTTCTTCAGAATTACTTATATAAATTTAATTTACAGCATTATTTTAAATATATTATGTATAATATTGTATATTATTTTAAACTGAATTAGTGTTATACATTTTGAAAATAAATTTCAAGATTGAATTAAGGACAGAATTAAATCATTCAACATTAATTATAGCTATTTACTTTGTTGTTTAAATATAAAATTATTATGTAAATTTTCATTCAGTACTTATTTATATCATTACAGACATTTTAAATTAGAAGCAGAAATTGCTTCGATGACATGGAGAATAAAATGGGAAGATTTAATTCTAATATCTCCGACTCATGCCAAACATCTAGGCTCGAAAATAAGTTTAACTAGGATAAGTTTGCAGGTAATATTATTTTAAACTGTTTAATTTTTGCAACTGACTATTAATAATTGAATTTATTGACTATTAAAATATAATATTTCACAGGAGTCTTTAACTGATTTCAGAATAAAATTATTTAAGATATTTGAAATGAATTTTTATAGAATTTTTTTTTTATCAAGAGAAACAAAATTAAGAATATGAAATAAATAAGAAATATTTCGGAAACATATTTCATGAGTTGTATTTTTATTCATTAGTTTTCTGGATTATTATAAAGACTTTTAATGCAGCTGATAAACTGTTATATAGTGTATATAGATTATTAATTACAAATGAATCGCCACCATATACAAAAATTTTTTAATGAAAAAGTTAAGTTTCTTGTATATTCAAAAAAGCTATTTTCTAATATCAAGACAAACAGATTTAAGTTTTATTGTGTCTAGAATTTTAAACATGGACTCAACATAAATGGAGTCATATCTCTTTTTCTGATGAGTTTAGATTGTGTTCAATTTAGTTACAAGCATGCAATATTTTTAAGATAATTTTGGATACAAAATATTATGTAATCAAAAATTGCAAATATAGTCAACTCTCGATATCTGGAATTTTTATTGAAATCCCAGCCCCTTCATGTAATTCCATAATATCAGATAAAACTTATTTGGTTGTTTAATAGGCTGGACTGATACTTCTTTAAGCAGATAGACAAGCATTCTTGTATTGGCAAAATCAATTAAAATGCTTAAAAATATAAAAGGATAATCTTGTCTTTGTATTGTAATGCCTTATTTGTACATAATTTCATTTTAATGAATGATAATATTCGTTCGCATAAATATTTATCAAATACTTGGTAAGTTAATTGCAATAAATGTTTCTTTTCTTCTTGCTCTTATTACTTTAATTTTTTTCCATTATTTTGATATAAGCAGTGGAAACAATCATAGAGAACTATGATTCCATATTCTATATTAGAATCAGAATTGATTCTCACTTATCATTATCTATATACTATATAATAAAAAATGAAATTAATTATTTTAGTAATTAATTTAAACTAATTACTTCAATATCTTGAAGAAGCATTCACGTTTACTATAAAACAGCTCTTTATGCTGAACATAACCGAAACTCTCTGAGACGGGGTCCGGAAAAGTCGCCCCCTGCATTTCGCCCCGAGCACGTTTCGCCCCAGCACATTTCGCCCCCAGCAATTTTCGTCCCCGGAACATTTCGCTCCCTGTATGAATAGGCTACAAAATTGCAAATATAGTCAACTCTCGATATCTGGAATTTTTATTGAAATCCCAGCCCCTTTAGTGGATATTCGATGTTAATGGTCTGCGACTGTTTACAAATTAAACCTAATTAATTAGCAAA
>AYEL01064302.1:0-76446 GCA_000484575.1 Olivierus martensii
GTTAAGAATTTGGAGCAATTTATCGCTAATTTTACGTTTTTTATGAAGTCTGGCACTCCACAAAAAGTATATTCAGTTAGTAGTTCTTTAATGTGTTCAATATTATGATTTTTGTAAAAATTAAACATTAATCTATGCCGTATGTAATCGATATGGTACATTATATTTTCTATCCGCCATCGATTTATAGATGAATTAATATATATAAGATGCGTAACAAAATTAATTCGATAAAAATAAATTTTGCGCTTTTTATAACGCGATTATTGTTATTTTTTCTATAATTTACTAATCCAAAATAACGTTGATCGTTATCAGAAACCCATTCGAAACAAGCTTCGCCGAACTTATCCTCGAATTTCAATTGGGGACAAACTGTACTACTGTAACTATAATATGGAAGTAGACTTGTTATAATGATATTGCACTTGTTAAATAACTTAACGAATTAATTAAAGATGTAAGCACTTTCCGATACAGTATTAAATACTTACCATACACCAAAAAACGCTTCGTCGTTATATAGGAGATTTAAAACGAAATAAAAGAATACGCAATTTAATCAGTTGTAATGTTCAGAAAACAAACTTTCCGGAAATATAAAAATGGTAAAAGCGCATCCGTACCTCTCCTATCTGTTACTATACCAATATGACATTAATGCAGTTAATGCTATTACGGAAACAAGATCTAAATAAAAACCACAAAGAAAAATTATTTCGACGATATTTTAATATTAACTGATTTACGGTTAAGGATAATAATAACAACGAAAACATAGATAAATATGTAAACAAGATGAAATAAACAAAATACGAAACTCGCGATGCGAATTGAATGCCGCGAGGAGTTCTTTTCATTCGGGTTGGGTCTTCGTCTGCTGATTTTGTGTCGTCTGTAGCCAACAATAGTTCGGTTTTTAGTTTATCTCCTAAATTAAAATGCAGAATGAACTAATGCATATCAAAAGAATAATCGAACTTTTTCAAAATTATATTCTGATTGATTGCCTTAGATGTATTGCATACAAATTCGAGTTTTAAACAATAATAATGTGCATTTATTATATTAACCTAAATAAATTAGAATCATTACTTGGTGTATTATTTGCAATTTTGTAGCCTATTCATTATCTATAGGGGCGAAATGTGCTGGGGGCAAAAAGTGCTGGGGGTCGAAATGTTCCGGGGGCGAATTGTCTGAGGCGAAATGCAGGGAGCGACTTTTCCGTAAACCCTCTGAGACATTATGATAAGACAGTTATCTTAATTTCAATATTTTATTTAACTTTTATATTAGATATAATATATATTTATCAGTTAATAAAATATATTTAATATTTTGAATAGATTTTTTTTCATTAACTTGAGAACTTGAATTGAGTTAGAATATATTGATATTGATGGAGACTATTAAAACTATTTATTTGAAACTATAATTAAATTTGACTGCATGGAACAATGAATTTAGTAAAAAATGCTTAATTTATATTAGAATTTGCAATATCATTTTTAAAATTTAATTTAGAATCTAAGCAAAAGATGGCAGTGCATGTCTATTTAATTCATTTTATTGATCCTATAACTTCTTGAACTGTACAGTATTGAAACCCAAAACGAGATACATTTTAAAACTTAATTTTTTTTTCTTTAATTTTATATGAAAAGCTAATAAATAATCTGCTAAAAATCAATTTAATAATATAGCATGAAAGTATTTTTAACTACTGGAATAGATTTAAACGCTACCATATATATTAATCAAATTTATAAGAATTTTAAAAATTTAGGGAAATAGTAATTTTATAATTGATCACGTTTAAATTTAACATTTCAGTATTTTCTTCTAGTAAAAAATTTTCAAAATAACGTATTCAATAAGAAAAATTTTTAAATAGGTAATTAATTTGTAATTATTTTATGCCTATATTTTAAATTTTTTACTTAATTTTAATTTATTTATAAAAGGAACATTATCTACAGAAATCGTATGCTTTTAATGGAAACTCTTATTTTGACTTTTTAAAATGGAATATTACACTTACAACTTGGTAATTTAATTGTTTGACAATATTTAATTTACATCATCATCTATAATTTTTTGGATTTTTTTTCTTTTATACTTACAGAACTTTTTACTCAACATATAAGTCGAATAAAAAGTTTTAAAACTAAGAAATTTATTGCCATTATGATTGACAGGCAATCGAAAACAAGGTTATCGTAGCTATGCGAAAAATCCAAAAAACATCCAAGTTATATACTTAGTATTCAGAAAATGAAATTTCTAATAATTACTTGCTATAAAAATTATTTTATTTAATAGACTATAAAAATTACATCACTTTTAGCGGTCACTGTTGATCTTTGTTATTTTTTAACAGAAATTATATTTATTTTTTCTTTCTTTTTTATTTCTCAGAGTAATTGTTCTTCCATGACGATGGAAGCTGCAGATATATCCAAACAATTATTCGCAAGAACTGGTTATTTTAAGGTATTAACTTTTTATCTGTCTCCAATATTTTTTCAGTATTATATTTTCTTTAAAAAAAAAGAATATTTATAATTTTTGTTTTGAATAATACAAATAAATTTTATATAATAACAGATGACACTACATTCAAAAGTGTGAATAATATGTTTTAATATACAGGGGAGCATAATTGCTATAAAGCCAATATTATTATCAAGAATAGACATAACCCGTCCTTTGCTATACGAATTAAAATATGTAAGTTTTAAATTAATAAAATTATTAAATTTATAACATTAAATAATCGCAATTAATTCGAATTAATTGCGATTATTCGAAAACTTCGAAATTCCTTGGATATTTTCAAGAAAATTTAGTTATAAATTAGTTCTTATTTTAATTATTATTTTTCGCTAATTTGTTTTGAATAAATTATTACGAAAAATATTCTTCTATATTTTTTCTCTATTATTTTCTATAAAATTATAGATGAAGGACCTTCAGCACAATCATCTAGTGAGATTTATTGGTTCGTGTATTGATTCACCGCATTGTTGTTTGATTACAGAGTATTGCCCCAAAGGAAGTTTACAAGTGAGAATAATAATTATTTCTACTTACAAACTTTTTAATTTATTTTTATTATATACTAGACACTTCGATCAATCCGGAAGAGATAAAGGAAAATAGCTAAATTAACTTTTTAATTTACTGTAGATTTGTATTCGGTTGACAAGTTAACTTCAAGTTTAGTTATATAACTTGATGGAGCATCTTGTTTACAGTATCAAACATTCTTTTATTAAAAACTAGATTTGTTCTGTTATAAAAATTTACATAAACGTTAAAATAATGTTTAATCAATAATAATTCTGTTTTTTCAATAGTTGTAAAAAGCTGATGAGTTTGAACCATTAAGGAGATAAAATATAATCATTATTTTAGTTTTAATGAGATTAATAAATTATCCTGTGAATAATATGAGCATTTTGGAATGATGGTTTGCAGTTTCATTGTGGATAAAGATAACTTTTTTTGTATAAATCATAAAATTTTAGTAAAGTTTTATCATATCGTTTCATCATTGTTTTTTCACTAAAAGTTACTCTTTTACTACAGATAAATCAGAAAATATTTGATAAATATTTTTGCTCTATATCATTGTATAGAAAGTTAGCAATAAATATGTACTTTGCTTCATTGATAGACGATATCTCAGCAGATATGATTTATCATCATATATATATTTTTTAAATATTAATATACAGTAGCTTGTTGTGCTTAGGAATTCACTAGAACATATTCATAAGGCATTTATTTGCATTTTTTGAGAATAAATTATATTTTGTATCCAATCGTAAAATAATATGATTAGGTTTAAGCTTAATTATATTCAATAAGAAGTTTTCTGCTTAATTTAATATTGTTTACTGTTCGTTGGCTATATGATATAGTAAAGTTAATCCGTTTTCTATATTTTAATTCCAGAATATATAGCAAAAGTATCTTATTATCTCATCTAGAAAGAAACAATCTTTAACTTCTAATAACAGATATTGTTGCAGTATTTTATTTTATTTTGCTTTATCAAGCCGAAAACATATATTTTTATAAATATTTATGCATATGAAGACTTATTTTGATAGCGGAGACTATTTGAACAATATAGTGGGACATAAAAAATACAAGAATATAATTTTTACTAATAAAATGAATTTTGTAGTAAAATAACGAGAGAAAATATAGCTAATTTGCATTTTTGTATGAGAGAGATAGAAGAAAACGGTGTATCGCCAATAGAAAACTTAAATGAATCCAAACTAATTTTCTTTTTCCCCCATTTAAAAAAATAATCAAAATTATTATTTTAGAATTTAAAATCGCTCATTTTTATGTTTTTGTTTTCAGAATTTAATCATTTTAAATCAGAATGCATTTCAATGATTAATGTTATTTAGTATATCTTTACAATAGAGAATCGATAAACTCAGACTGGACTGGAATAAATCGAAACGCTTTCTATTGATATAAAATTAAGCTAAAGTTTTCTTTCTGTTCCTGTTCCGGCTGTTAAACGGATATTTATTTCGAAGGCTCTTCGCTCCAGTTCAATGCTTAGTTTGCTGATAAAAGCAGAGTAACGAATTCAAACAGACATTTTGTCAGTAAATGAAACATCCACCATAAAAGGAAACTAACCAATAAATGAAATTATTATTATTATTCATATGAAAATGGTTAAAATAATTATAATATAATTATAATATATATTTTTATATCGATTTTGATGAAGAATTAAAAAACATTATTTTTGAAATTAATTTCCCACAATTCACATACGTTTCTGCAGTATCGAGAGTTCTAGATGATAAGTGCTGTTATTACTTTTGTTGATACAGTATTATACTTCATGATGAATTCGATATGTTCTTCTACTCCCTTGATATTTGTTTACCCTGTAAAAAGCAAAAATGAATGACGAAAAATATGCTTTTAACATTATTATCAGAATGTAGCACTGATTCTATAAAAATACTCCTATCAATTTTCTAGAGTTTCAGGTAACTATGACCCTTATTAAATGTCAATTAAATTCATTTATCTATATAATTTTGAACAAAATCATTTTCGTAACGTATAAATATCGACATTTACATGACTATACCAAACATGCTTTGAAAAACAATTTAGAAGTACAGTAAAACCTCGATTTTACGGAGTATAGGGGGCAAGACTAGTCCGTAAAATTGAAGTAAAATTTTTTTATAAACATATAATTAGCATTTTCAACCGTAAATCGAAGTAAAATTTTTTTATAAACATTAATTAGCATTTTCAACATAAAATAAAATTTTTTTATAAACATTAATTAGCATTTTCAACATACCTGTCATTTTTTATAAACATTAATTAGCATTTTCAACATACCTGTACTAATTAATTTGATTTATGCCTAAAAACTGTATTATTTTACATAGAGTATTTTAAATTAAATTAAATTATTGTACATGTACGATATATTAAATTTAGGTAAGTTGTTAAAATAAAAATGACGCTTTATACAATAAATGAATGCTTTATTTTACAAATGCTGGATGTAGCTATACTGTAGACAGTTTATGCAAATATTGTATTTTATTTTATTTTTTGAGATGGTGTCAGTAAAATCCGAAGTCCGTAAAATCGAGGTTTTACTGTATTTTAAGAGAAGAAAAAACAAGTTTTTATGTAAAAACTGACTACTCGTTTACCTATTTTGTTTATTTTTGAGCAGACGATTCATGAAATCGTCTAATTCGTAAATAGTTTTTGATATTTGTCGAGATAACAAAAACTTTTCTCTGTATAAAATTTAAATATGTAAGAAAAATTAATTAATAATTAAATAATAGCATGTATTAAAGAATGATAAGTGGTAGCAACGAAACTATAAATACATTTCTATTACTATATATAGAATCAATTTTCATTTTTGATAGTGGAATATAAAAGAAAATATTTTTTTGAATTTTGATACTATTAATAAGTTAACTTCGTATACTTAACAGTAATTCATAAACATAATTGAGGTCAAAATCATATCGATCTACTTATTTATATAATAGCACATAAAGTAGTACTATAAACTGAATATAAACTTAATTCAAAACTTTATTTAAGAAAAATTGTATAATATTTTGATCGATTAAAGAATAAAATTAAATTTTCATATTGAAATATATTATTTTTTATAACAAACGATACGATTTAGCTTTTTATATTTACCTTTGTTTTAAATTTTGCTTCATTATTTTTAATAGTGTGCTGATCTGTTAAAACATGTAAAATATGTAGGATTTTTTTTTATTTCTGCCGAAATAAGAAAAATCAATAATTTTTTCCTTCAAAATGCAAAAATCATTGACTCTGACATTTTGAAAAAGTTGTATATAAAGATCGAAAATGGATTTTTTTTATCAATAAGAATTTTTTCGCCGAAAAGTTACTATTCGCATATGCATTTTGGTGGAATAATAATATAAAAAATTTTTTAGCCAAAGTCGTTTTCAATGAAACCTTACTGTACATTCTTTTTCATAGTGTTTTTTTTTGTTGGAAAAATCTAGAACAATCTATAGAACAGTATAATAAATTCCATTTAATTTAAAGTTTAAATAAACAATGTTATTTTTTTTATTTAATTTACTTGTTTTTGTATTTATTAAAAATTCTTAGATAATCAAATAGTATTAATCTTTACCGTTGTGATAAAATTTTCTTCAATTCTTTCTCTGTCCACATTAAAATTTTAAAAATTGTTACATGCTGAATAAAAACGAATAACATTTACTATTTTTGCCGAGAAGAAAACACGGTTTACTTGTTCAGTAACAAGTAAACCGTGGAAGTAAATCGTGTTAACATAATGTTTTTCTAAGCAAACTGTTTGCTAAAGGATGTATGCTATGATATTTACTATACTTGTAGCTTTGCTACCAGAAATTCAATATTTATCCATAGAAAAATATCAATATATATATATATATACAGTATATATATATATATATATATCAGCATATAGGATCAGTATTTTATGAATTCAGTGGCACCTTTTTCCTAGTTATCCATATTGGGATCTCTGGGAATAATAATGTTCATATTAGTTTTTGAAGAAGTAATGTTTTATTGCACAAATTTATGCTATGGTGCATCTATTATACCCAACAGCATATAGGATCAATATTTTATGAATTCAGTGGCACTTTTCCCTAGTTATCCATATTGGGATCTCTGGGAATAATAATGTTCATATTAATTTTTGAAGAAGTAATGTTTTATTGCACAAATTTATGCTATGGTGCATCTATTATACCCAAATCTATTTGTAATCTAATCTTGAAAATGGATATATGAATTATTTTCAATGTCTCACAAGTTTAATAACGGTTTATGTAAGACAACTTTTTAAAATTTTAATGTGGACAGAGAAAGAATTGAGGAAAATTTTAAATAGTAACATGATAATATTTTTAATAAATATCATATAATTATTTTTTTTAATTTGACTCTACTCTATGTTATAAGTTGTGAAACTTATGCTATGATTCTTTTTACCGAAATCTGTATTAATTTTAAAATTATTTTAAAATAAAACTATTAAAATTAATAATGCATCAGAACGTTTTGTTTGCACTTTTAATTAGGAAAACGAATATTCATATTTTAGATGACGAAAGTTCACGCTTTATAAACGAATTTAAATATTAAAATTTAAAGTTTAATTTTCCTCGGAAAAATTTCGAAATTCAAGTAGGCCTATGGCAAAATTAATGCGCCGCATTCTCGTTTTAACTCGGAGGAAAAATATGAATTATGGAGAATCCTTGACATTTAATTAAGAATCATCAAAATTTACTGAATCAATTTAAAAATGAATTTTATCTCCATAATTTGTATTTAGTTTAAATTCGCTTCTCTTAACATTCTGAATGACGTTATCGCTAATAATAATAATTTTTAAGGAAGCCATATTGCAAAAAGAATGTTAACAATCAGTGACCATCAGAGAGGCGGCTGCCTCGGTCCTCACGATTTTAGGGGGCCTCAATTTATAACTCAGTATGTTAAAAAATATATATTCGAGTTTCAGTGTTTGGCAAAATTTAAAGTTCTCCATCAATGTTTTCTCTTTTCTTGTACCGTATCACTGTATACAGTAAACCCCGAAACTCTGAGATACGTAACTTCTCATCCTATCCCCTCGTCACTTGTTTGTTTCACAATGCATATATACAGGGTGGAGAAAAACTTCTTCGTAAAATTTTGCGTACTGATAGAGGACCTCGAAACAAGTCGAAAATGTCTAATGAACATATGGTCTAAATGGCACCGTTTTCGAGTTATAACACTTTAAAACTAGCCAATCACCATCGAGTACATAAAGAATCACAACGCGTCGCGTTGCCAAGATGCGTCCCATTGCGTCGCTCTTCTACTTACTACTGAAGTAGGAAGACGAGCGACGCGTTTTGGCAACGCGACGCGTCGTGATTCTTTGTGTACTCGATGTTGATTGGCTAGCTTTAAAGGGTTATAACTCGAAAACGGCGCCATTTAGACCATATGTTTATTAGACATTTTCGACTTGTTTTGAGGCCTCCTATCAGTACACAAAATTTTACCGCGTTTTTCTTCACCCTGTATATATGTTAAGTGTAATTATAAACTTTTATAATTTTTTGTTTTCTGGTAATAAAGAGCCAGTTAAGAACCTAATACGTTTGTACCTGAAATTAGATTTGGGAATCTGTAGATATCCCGACTTACGTAATGCTTCCCGGTCCTACATATTACGTAACTCCGGGGTATTACTGTATTATATCACTGCTAATGTCAAAGCGCACAAAGCTTCTGTGAAATAAATAAATATTAAATACTATTATTTTTATTTCTTGTCCACAATTTTATTTTAAATTTTGAAGGGCCTCAAAAATATTAGTTGTCTCGGGCTCCGCAGTTTCTCTTAAAGGCATTGCTAACAATCAATATACTGTAAACTTCCGTATAACGCGCTCCCTATAATGCGACGAAAAAATTGCGATTAGTACTCACAGAACGCTATAAACAGTTCCGTATAACGCGTAGGATAAATTTTTTTAAACGTTACTTATCCATTACTTGTCTTATAATATCCGTTGATTGTAATAAAAACCAAACGATGTTTATTTCGTTTCCATGACAACTTTTAACAACTTTTCCGTCGGTTATACGAATCCTCATATTCGGAGTTTGTGTTATACGGGGTCTACTTGTATATATATTTTTTTAAATTTAGTTATCTGTATTCTGTTTTTTCCTTTATTAAAAGAAATTTTTTTAAAAAAACAGCTAATTAAAACTCTGCACACAACAAAATCATATTCGAAACTAACTCATTAGCAATATGCGATCAGTGCTGGAACTCAAAGACATGTTTAAATTTGCATAAAATCGTCTGATAACGCGATGGATACGTATTTTATGTTATTTTATGGATACGTATTTATGTCTTATTAACATATATTTTTCTTCTATTAAAAATTAATAATTAATTTTTTTTTAATTAGGAGAATATTAAAATAAAAATTTGTTTTATTATTTTTATCGAATGATTATCCGTTTGTTGAGTTATAAAGTAAGAGAAAGTTGAGAAAAAAAAAAAGATTTTTCTTGATAATTTTCATTTCTCAAACGTGCACGACTTAACTTTGATTTAGTAGAAAAGATTTGGCGCCGAATTTTTGCGCGGTTCGATGACATTCATTTAATTCAACAATGGAGAACGGAAAGGAATGCATGTAGGTGTTAAGACGGCTATGAAATATTCCCTACTGCCAAGGTCTATATTATTAGTGAATTCCCTATATCAATATAACGAGAATGGCTATTAAATCAATAATTATCTCCGGAATTATTATTTATTTTTATGATTCTAATCGTGTTAATTTGCTTTCTACATTCGTTAGCAAAGACATTTAATTTTTTTTTGTACAGAAAGTGTTTAACTTAAATACTGAATACTCGAAAAAGTCATAATTTAAAATAGATTTTAATGACTTATAGTTAAATTGAGCAATAAATTGAATTGGTTAACTATAACTTGTTTTCTGTTTAAATTATGGCGGACTTCGTTTCAATGCGGGATTGTTAATGATTCTCCATAAACGTTTATGCTTAATTTTGCGAAAGCCATTCGAGTGTGTATGTGCAGAAAATTCAGAATAAAGTAGTTTTAACTTAAAATTGCATTCGAATGTTGTTTTAATCGGATATACGGAACTATGTAATAAAGTCTGGCGTTAAAAGCATGGAGGAAAGTAATTAATAGCAGAATCGAATTCGATTTATTTTATGTCCATTAATTTAAGTGGAATAAAATTAATTATCATTTTATGTCGTAAAATTAGTTAACATTTTTTAAGAAAATGATTATTTTTATTTGGATTAATTTGATAATACGGACAGAGTTTTTAGAAGAGCTTTTAGGGCCATGTCCCATGTGCAAGCGACGCGACTTTATAGTATGCGATACTACAAACGCGATGCTTCGCAATGCTACGGTACAAGCGACAGTCTGTCCAACGAGAAGCTGTTTTATAACGTCTATAATGAAATGTATTCCCATTATTTATTTACTAAATGTCGATTATGGTAAATTTTCTCTGTTTAGTTCCATCACACAGACTTTTTTTTTTATTTTCCTTATTAAAACCGATGGATCAAACTCGGTAGACATGATAATTTGTCTCTGTCGCTTCAGAAAGCAAACTAGTTTATATTTCAGCTACAGAAGGCAACTGCAAGCAATACTATGCGGCGCAACGATACACACTGGGACGCGTCAAAGTTATGTCTATTAGTTTGATTTCTGTCACTCGTAGTATCGCATCGCACAGCGTCGCGTCGCTTGTACGTGGGACACGGCCTTAAACGTGAAGTTATAAAATTCCCATGGAACTTAGAACATAAAATGAAAAAATATTAAGTAAAGAAGCGAATGTTTTATATAAAATAAATAAAATTAAATAGTTTTTTTATAATATCAAAACAAAATTGGGGATTCTTAAGGCCTTGTCCCACTTGCAAACGACGCGACACTGTGCGATGCGATACATTAGCGACGGAAACAAACCAATAGACATAACTTTGACGCGTCCCAGGCGTATATCGTAGCGACGCGTAGCATCGCCTACTGTAGCTGAAATACAAACTAGTTTATTTTCTGAAGATTCAGAGGTAAATTATCATGGCTACTAAGTTCCATTCAGAGGTTTTAATAAGCGAAATTTATTAAAAAAAGCCTGTATTATGGAAAATGAGAGATAAAAATTACCATAATTAGCATTTAGTAGATAAATAGTGGATGATATTTTATTATAGACTTTACAGAAGCGCTTCTCCTTGGGCAGTTGTGTCTCATAGCTTAGCATACATTTGTAGTATTGCATCGCACAGCGTCGCATCGCTTGTACGTGCGACATGGCTTTTTAAATTTTATTTAAATTGATTGTTCAACAATCAATTTAATTAAAATTTAAAAGGCACGTTTAATATTAATCTCTCTTAATAAAGGTTTGAAATATTTTTTTTTTATCATCAAAACTTTTATTTGTTTCAAAATATCGAAGTTGTTGAATAGAATTACGCAATAATTTTATTTTTTTGGCAATATTTCTTAGAATTCCATTAAATTTAAAACGACTGTTGGTAGATTCAATTGAAACGATCGACGAAATTATTTATGTAAGCATTTATTATTTATTGCACAATTTTCAGAAACAAAAAAAATTATATAATAAAAGTTGAGGATGTTGTAAGACATTAAATTTATTTCGATCGTTTTCTATTATAAATTTTAAAGTATCAAAAGTAAATAGAGGAAACAAAACGGGTATTTCAGATTATTAATTATTTCTTAGAAAGTTTCATTCCGGATTACTTGCAACATATGGATTTCCTTTGTTTATCAATGCTGTTTCCTCATATCACTTTTATATTTGTTATATTGAACTATTTTTAATTAAATTACTGTATCATATTTTATATTTTTATAGTATTAAACTAAACAAAGAATCTGCGGAAACCAAAAAAATCCTCGACTGTTCATTTAAACATTTTAATTTTTTTAATATGAGCAAAATTATAAATATGTTAAAAAAATGCAAATTTCTCTCGGCTCCATAATATATTTTTAAAAGATAAATAGGTCTTTTTATTTCGCTATATTCCTGGTAAAAGTTTACCTTATTTGTATAACGGCTACGGGCGTCGCCTCTTAAACAGTCTGCTATATATATTATGCCGTGGCGCGCGTAATGCTTGGCGCCGTCGCGCAGCGAACGACCATGTATGAAATAAACAGTAGGTTCAGGTTTTAGAAAATGGCCACGAGAAAACATAAGTAAAGTAAATTTTTTAAGGTAAAAGAACCACATTTCTATCATCATATAATTCAAATTAAATTACATAAACTCAAAGAATAATTCAAACAAGACTAGAACTGGAACAAAAATAATTATTAGTAAGAAAGAAAACTTGAAATCACTCGGAAAATTATTAATTAATGCATAAATTTGTTGATTTTTACAAGTTTGACTTTCAGTTATGTCTAATTTCAAGAAAATTTAGATATTTGATTAGTCATCTTACTGGTTAATATGACGAGTATAAATCTAAAATAGTTTTCTTTAATTTTAAGTAAGTAAGCCGCCTTCTGTCCATCAGAAGAGGCAAGAGGGGCGGCTGTTCCGGGCCTCACGATTTTAGGAGACTCAATTTATAACTCAGTATACTAGAAAAAATATATTTGTATATTTTTATACTGTTTCGAATAATCAGTGTTTGTCAAAATTTGAAGTTCTCTATCAATGTTTTCGCTTTTCTTGCACACTCACCACTGTATATTTGTCAATTTTGTCATTTTAAAAGTATAAGCATTATATTTAGACATTATGTGACATGTTGTATTGTGTTTGTGTGAATGATAAAGTTAAAGGTGATTGTTAAACTACAAGGTTGATATTAAGATTACTACTTACTATAGTAAATTGTTGAATTTTTAAACGTTTTAGTTTTGAAGGGCCTCAAAAATATTAGTGGTCCCGGGTCTCGCACTTTCTCTGAAAGGGTCTGGTAATACATCTTATCTATTTATTGTCTTTACTTTTAATATATGTTTCATTATGTACAATGAAAAAGGGGGATCTGAAAAAAAAATATTTTGATAATTATGATATAGTCTACTTAAGTTTCGTATACAGTATTCATTTTAATTATTAGGAAAATACATTAATATGAATAATTAAGGATGAATCGTTCTTTTGAAACGCTGCCAAATATAAAAACTTTGATATATTTAATCGATATGAATGCTTTTACTTTCCTTTTGTGTATTTAAATATATATAAGTGCATGTTTTCTTTGATAGATTGATAAATTTTGCTAATTTATTATTCTATAAATAAAATTATTTTCTATCCTTTTAGATTATTAAAGAAAAGCATGCTTGATTAGTGTTTGAACATGCGAGAAAAATTTTCTATTGATGAATAACATCTTTGATTTTAAGGACGTAAATCTGAGAAAAATCCGGATATGGACTCCTAATATCAATCAAATTAAATTAATAAAATAGCAAAATTCATAATATAAATTTTAAGTCTGAGTTGTTAAATTTGTTTGAAACGGAGCCAAATTAAAATTAAAAAATTATTATTATAGTAAGATTTTAATAATTAATTCGGACAACTTTTTAAACTTTAATTTCCGAATTAGTTTTTCATTTCGAATTTAATTTTATAACGAATTAAATTTGGTGACTAATAAGAAATTCCTGACAACTCTTTAAATTTTAATCATCAGTTATAATTGCAGAAATATTTTTAAGTCGTTTTTTTAATAAAAATATTCTTATATATATTCATTTTGTCTGCCTATTTTTCGTCCACAACAAGACTAATTCATTCAAATTTTTGCTCATTTCTTCTTATGCAAGATACATATCTATTAATTTTGAGTGTGCTAAATGTTTAAGATAATGGCCGTTTGGATTATTAAAATCCCTTTATCTCTGAATCTATCTCTTGCACATGTGAATGGTATTATAATTATTGAAAGGATTTTAAACATATTTTACAACAATCGTCATATGTAATTACTTTATCGTCTATATGTCTGTCAGATGGTCAATAAAATATTTCATGGACAGAATTAGGATGTTTTTAAATTTTGAATGCTCTCTCTTTTATCCATGTGGTAATTTTGACGATACTGTATGGTTCTGTTACAATATTGTGGCATTCAAAATTACATATGCAGTATTTGCCGTTCACGAAAGATACTGCATTTGTAATTCTGAATGCCACAATATTGCAACAGAACCATACGGAAGTTGCGTTCACGAAATATACTGCATATGTAATTCTGAATGCCACGATATTGCAACAGAACCATAGAAAGTTGCGTTCACGAAAGATACTTCACATGGTAATTCTGAATGCCACAATATTGCAACAGAACCATACAGAATTTGTCGTTCACGAAAGATAGTCATTTGATGTTTTTTTCGTAAAAAATAACTAAAAGTTACTTTCAGTAAACGTTTAACTTTATATTGTTTTTAAATTTAACAGCAATAAATATTATTTTTTAATATTTTACATCGTAAATCTAATTTTAATAATATTTTCCAACACAATATAATCATTTGCTGAAGCATTTTATGATACATTATTCAATTTTAGTAGAAAGTTAATTTAAAAATCTAAATTTAAAAGTTTTATTAGTTGATTAAATTAAGCGAGTTATCATTTCAAAAGCCTTTTTAACACATCACACAATAAATTTAAGTAAGAATGTACTCTAAAATAGAATTAAATTATTCGATGTTGGCAGAAATATCGTCTCATCTTCAATTAATCGAATTAAATCTAGTTTAATTTCTCTAACCGATATTTAGAATAATATTTAACTAAGAAGCACTGGCAAATCTGTTGTTTTTATATTTAAACTTCTAATTATTCTCACGACGATATTCAGACCGGGAAAAGTCTGAAGTTTCCGAAATGTATACAATACATCGTTATAAATTTTCTGATTCTTCCTGGAATATTAAAATGATATTCATATATATATATATATACCTGATCAAATTACTTCATTACATCTGATACAGATAATTCGGCGAATACAGAAAGATTAATTAAAAGATAAGAGAAACGATCTTATATTAAATAAATTATGTACCGATACACTTCCAAGCTAGAATATTCGAAATTACCTAAAACGCTTAAATTGTCCATATTAAATGTACTTTGATGAAGTATTTAATGGGAGTCGAATAATCTACACTTAAATCTTTCTGGCTGGTGTAAAATTTCGAAGTGGTTTCACCCAATAATTAGGCAAAAGTGATCAATATGGACTACTAAACTTATTTTAAATGATTCATATATTGGTATAAAATACAGTAAACTCCCGTATAATGGGTTCTCCTATAACACGAATTCGTATAATGCGACCAGTGCTCATATAACGCTATAAACAGTCCTGTATAACGTGTAAATTAAATTTTTTTTTAACGTTACTTACCCATTACTTATTCCTTTGATTGTATTAAAAACCAAACGATATTTTTTTTTTTTCGTTTCCATGGCAACTTTAAAAACTTTTTCGTCGGATTATCCGAATCCGCGTTTTCGGATACGTGTTATTCAGGGTCTACTTTTATAAAATATTTTTTAAAAATTTAGTTACCTATTTTCTGTATTGTTTTTTCCTTTATTAAAAGAAATCTTCTTTAAAACAAGTTACTAGGAGACTATACTTGACGACAGCACTGGAAGTCAGTATTGAGTATATGGGAGAGCCGAAGTTTATTTATATCACTACGTCGATGATATAGTCCATTAAATTATTCGCCATGTTACAGTAAATTACCATAGCATAACGACAATTTTGAAAAATAAGCAATAAGCTTCGAATAAAATTACGACATAATTACATGATTTTAACATGCGTGTCTATAATATTCACGATGATCAGATGCGCAATGATGTTCTGCACATTCCAATTGATTCTAATTGTTATAAAATGGCGGAGAGTTGTAATTTTAAGTCGTTCTTGAAAGCCCGAATGATTAACCGTCAAATGAAGTAAATTGAATTAAATGTTTATTCGAAATTGAAAACTGAAAAACCAGAGGCACGATTACATAAAAATAAGCACAGTTCTTACTAACACTGTTACCTTTTACATAGAAATTGACTTTTCCGTGCGCATTAATACCGTCACAAAAGTTGGTAATACGCCGCTCCCATAGACTCAATACTGACTTCCGATGATGTCACACTAGTTTAAATTTGCATAAAATCGTCTGATAATGCGTGTCTCGTATAACGCGAAACGTATCCTCCGCGTTGTACGGGTACTGTATATCACGTTAATAATACGTCTACTGATAATTTTTCTGTATAGGTGAACATATAATTTTTTAAAATTTGTTTTATTGCACTTTAATGGTCGAGTAATTATGGAACAAATGGAGTTCTTTTTTTAAATAATGCACAAGATTCTCAAGAAGTAAAAAACAAAATTTTTAAATTAAATTTACGTTGGCGTTTTATAGATTTTTTTTAATGCAAGATATAAGTATCAAATATTTATATTATATTAATATCTTATAAAACTCTACCATAAAAAATTGAATTTAATTGTTATGTAAATAATAAATTATTAAATTTATGTGGTGAATCAATACGTATATCGAGAGACGTTCTGATGGCTACTACACCGTTTTTATTAATTTATAATAAGTTTTTACGTTATATTAAGTATTTAAATATTAATCTCGATTAATTATTTAATGAATTATTAAATAATCTAACTTGTAATAGAAAATATACTGCATCCTATACAGCTAAATCGCATGTAAATACAGAAATTGCTGGGTTTTCTATCGCTGTTTTCTATCGCTTTCTCAAGTTTCGTCATCTTATATAAGAATTATATAGAATTCTGTTCTATTGATTCTTATGTAGCATGAAGAAAATCGAGTAACTGACTGAAAATATTATTCAGAATAAAGTGATACTACCTAGAATTCGCTGTACAGAATGCATTAAATTATTGTGTTTGGTATAAACTATATTACTGTCCGTCCAGCTTAGCCGCGACCATCGACGCAAGTACGCGTGCGCTAACTGAACGAGTCCAGTGACAAAATAGAAATGTCAGCTTCGCACGTGGATGTTTTCAAACGCAAGATAGCCATCACAAATAGAAAAAGGTACTGTCCGTCCAGCTTAGCCGCGACCATCGACGCAAGTACGCGTGCGCTAACTGAACGAGTCCAGTGACAAAATAGGGATGACAGCTTCGCACATGGATGTTTTCAAATGCAAATAGCCATCACAAATAGAAAAAGTTAAACGAAAACACTAACTTGTAAGATGACAAATAACAGAAATGCAAAGAAAAGTAAATCGAAACCGAAACCATTCCCACCCGTCATTATACCGACTGCGACTCTCCCTTTCGCGTTTGCATTCCCATCCGTCATTATACCGACTGCGACTCTCCCTTTCGCGTTTGGTCCCACCCGTTATTATACCGACTGCGACTCTCCCTTTCGCGTTTGGACTCTACCTTAGCTAAGCGTGGCTATCGTGAACGGACAATAATTTGATTGATATTTATTTGCTACTAAATTCTTAATTCAATATTCCCACCCGTCATTATACCGACTGCTACTCTCCCTTTCGCGTTTGGACTCATCCACCCTTATCTAGGCGCGGTTTCGTGACGGACAATATTTGGATTAAAGATTTTAATGATTGCAGTGAAGTCTCCATAATCCTTATAACAGTTGACAACCTTTATAATCTCAAATAACTCTTGCAAATAAAATATGCTATAGCAGTAATAATGTTTGCAGTTTCATTTTGATATTTATGTATAATTTTCTTGAATATATTCTTAAGTTCAGTGATTCGCGATTTGTTTACTTCAGATGAGCATAAATATATAAATGAGAAAATGCAAGATCATAGATCTATAAGCTCATTCAGTAGAATATCACGTTTATGATCTTTTGATTTAATGCAGTATGACAGTTTGACGTCAACTGTATCGTCGTCACTGCCTGCCTAATTACGTCATATTAACGATATCAAGTATGCATTTTTTTACTGTTGTTGACATTTATCACGTTTTGCGATTTTGTCCCAAGTTAGTGTGCGTACAATAATTATTATGCGAATTTTTCTGTTTGTAATTAATTTAGTTTGGATATAATAATCGAGCATATTGTATATTATAAATAAGTTTTTATTTTTTTAAACTGTATTTTATAATCTAGTTATTGTCTGCATCTACAGTTCTATAAGCTAGTATCAAGAAGCATGGCAGTAACTAAGTACAGTAGTCACTGACTGACTTATTGCAAGAGTCATTACGGCCAAAATTCAACTGGTTGTATCTTTGATCCCAAGTTAATTATTATTAATCTGATAATTATATTGCAGAAAAGAATTCAATAGGACACCGAGAGCATCAAATCCAATTAATAAAAGAACTAGAGCAATTTAAAAATCGCAAAAATCGTCAAAAAAAGCGTCGTTTTACTTCTCCGTAGATATATCGATCCAACTGATATCAATGAAATTTTGAGTACAGATACTTTTTGAGATTTTCTGAAAATTTCATCACAATCAGGTCAAAATAAAGGGAAATGGAGACTTCTACTTATCGCATTGTTTAAATCCAGTTTTGACAAAATTTATTACAAGCTTCTGAAAATTTTGGTCCAATTGGACTAAAATTAAAAAGTGTTCAAGAGTAATTCTCTTCTCTAGAAATGTCTCTATAGATCACATAATTCAACCAATTTCGAACAAATCTGGAATGTAAATCCTACTTATGTTATTTAAAGCTTTCTGAAAAATGCAACCCAACAAGACCAAAATGATGGAAGTAGGAGATCTTTTCATCATGAACTCTTTTACAGATCGTATCGTTCATCCGATTTCGACAAAATTTGACATACTTATATATATTTATTATTTTACTGTTTCCCAAAAATTTCGATTCCATCGGTTCAAAAATAAAAAGGATATTTAATGATTTAATGATGTATTGTTAGAATGCATCTCTTAGAAAATAGTTTTCACCTAAAAATAAATGATATCCAATCAAAAATATCTAATGTGTAAAAAATAAGCTGAGTACAATACTAAGAAATTAGGATACATGTTAAAATTTAGATATGACTACTTTGGTTTACGTTATTTTTATTTTTTTTTTAATCGTCAGCCAAGTAACCACATCTAAATTTTAACAAGTATCTTAATTTCTTAGTACTGTACATATTAGATATTTTTGATTGGTTATATATATATATAATCAATCAAAACATCTAATATTATATATATATAAAGGCTATCAGAAGGGGCAAGAGGGGCTGCTGCTCGGGACCTCATAATTTTAGCGGTCTCAATTTATAACTCAATATGTTCGAGCTTCAGTTTTGCCAAAATTTGAAGTTCTCTATCAATGTTTTCGCTTTTCTTGCATACTTACCACTGTTTATTTGTCAATTTTCTTCTTTTTCTTGAAGGGACTCAAAAATATTAGATGCCCCGGGCCTCGAATTTTCTCTGAAAGTTCCTGTATAGTATATATATATATATAAGTGCTAACTATATATATATATAACTAGCACTTATATTTATACCTCTGAACAAGCTTATGCTGGATTGATAATAGATAAATATATTTTACTATAATTGATTTAATAATTAAATTTTGGATTATATGTATTAATATATTTGTCTAATTGTTTAAAATAAAATTTATTACACACATATATATTTATTTACACATATTATAAATATTTGAACGTATATTTACGATAAAGTATTTAATAAAATTTGCCATATTTATTTTAAAGTTCTGTCGTAGTAGAACTCTTAAAAATATCCTGAAAAGTGCAAATATTAAACCAAAAGAACCCATATTTTTAACGACTACTTTCGATTATACCATTATCGTTGACGTCATTTTGATAAATGACTGGTCGTAAGCTAGCTTATGACAAATCATGACGTCAAAATGACGCTGTTACTGATGTGGAATAATATAACAAAATATCATGGAGAAAATGCTTAACGATTAATGTCTTTGCCATTGTTTATACGAGTTAAAAGTTAAAGAAGAAATCCCAGACTTGGTTAATATTACATTTTGCATGGTTGAGTTGTAATATTAATTTTGTTTCAGTTATAATGTTTTATTTTGTATTAATTTACGTTATTTTATTTTGCTTTTAGTTAGGGCATTTAATACCCCCCTTGGCACAATGACATTCGCAGCTTTAGAGTATCACTACTTTTCAAGTCAACAGTTTTATAAAGATGCACTCTCTTCCCTACACTCTACTCTCTTCTATGAGTAGAGTGTAGGGAAGAGGGCTTTAAACAGCTACCACTAGTGGTCTATTGTGTACCCCTAACAGAATCATCCTAGAAGAAGTCTCTGAAGAAGATACTGTCTTAATCACGAAAGAGTAAGTATTCTTTTCAATGGACATTATCGTATTCAGGGACTTCTTATGGGATGATTCTGTTAGGGGTATACAGTAGACCACTAGTGGTCGCAGTGGTAGCTGTTTAAAGCCCTCTTTCCTACAATCTACTCGTAAAAGTTTAGAAATGACGCACTTATTTTTCTTGAAATTATTCTGTCATTTCTAAACTTTTTTGAGTAGATTGTAGGGAAGAGGCTTCAAACAACTCCACTGCGACCACTAGTGATCTATTGTATACCCTTATCAGAATCATCCCATAAGAAGTCCCTGAAGAAGATACTTGATCATGAAAGACAGTATCCTCTTCAGTGGGAACTAAAAAGATCTGGTATAGGAAAATGCAACTCTAGAAGAAAATTAGTAGATATGTAGACAAATTTTCAAAAATATTTCTTTCCTTATTTATACACATATCTATGAATTAAAAATGATTATTATGTCATTTCCATCATTCCAAATTTATTCTAATATTTTTTCCCAATTTTTTTTTTCGTGTTTCTTTACGAAAGAAATGCATTACTTTACTAAATGAAAAATGCTACTTCATTATGCATGAAATCAAATGAAAAAACAAGATTTAAAACAAGATTTTTTTTATATATATCATTAGTTTATTTTAGAAAAAAATATCAGTGCGTATTTTGAAAGTATCATCCGATTTAGTTGTTTTTTAAAAATGTATTTTCCTGGAATGAATAAAAGAAACCGCATAACATATTCATACTTAATAGGAACATCATAGTGATGTATTTAATACAAAAAAAAAATTCTTTTTTGATTATTTACATACTCGTTTTTCGCTTACTAGTATATTTTTCTAATCTTACAAATTACTTTTTCAAATAATCTATAAAAGATGAAAGAATAATACCGAAATGCGGACATTTTATTATCTAGAAAGAACTGAAACTGCAAAATTTCCATTCTTCCGAAATATAATTTCATTCGAATTTTTATAGGTGCTATTGGATTTTCTTTAAATTTGCATGAGAGTATCGATAAAAAATATATATTATCGGGGGAAATTTTATGTCGAAACACTGTAAATTGCTGTTTGTAAGCATTGAAGAGTATAAAATTATGCATAACGTGTTCAAAATCTTATGTTTTTGAGTTTTAGCGGAATTATTTTCAAGATAATGATTATAAACATAGCTCCAAATATATTAATAGTGAAACATGGCTGTCTGGCTATCCCTTTTGCAGATTATTATTAACAGAATATCGTTAGAAAAGTATAATCCTCGGATTTCTGCGATGGCATTTAAAAATTAAATAAAAATTGTAGTTTTCTTAAAAAAGACAAAATCCGTAGGTGGCGCTATAACTTAATAATGGCCGCCGTCTAATTATTCTGTTTACGGGTTTGAGGAATTTTTCGAGCGAACTCCAAACTTGTAAGTCACAAGATTTCTGCTCATTTATATGAGCGGATAATACCTAGTTTTATTTAATGTATTCGGTCAAACTTTTAGACACGAATATGAACTGCAACAGAAACCATTGCATATTGCAAGTACTCTTCAATGATCATATGAAGATTATTTTCGCCATGCAAGGAAAAATCGGTCAATGAGATTATAATAAAATCGCTTATTTCTTGCCCAACTTGATTTTTCAAGTCTTTTCTTGGCGATAATTCATTGAATTTAATTTCCATAAGTATCCGTGTTGCTGAATTCGATGAGATCGCTTCTAATGCCAGTTCCATTTAGCTACCATTTCGCTAGACAAAGTCATCGATTTCAATGCTTCTCAATGGCCAAGCACTAGCAATAACCACAAAAAACAAACTTTCTTTTTTTTTTCTATTTTGAAAGCTATTGTATCACGCTATTCGTTGGGAGTTTTCTAATTTCTCGGAAGAGATGAAAGTTTCATTGATGTAGCCAAGATTATTTTTTTAGGTTTTGATAAATTGATACGTTTTCAAGTTCCTATCGAAAAAACATGAAGGGAATGATTTTTTAATATAAAGTTTTAATAATTTATCATCCGAATTTATTCAGTTTTAAGGTTTCCAAAGGGAATTTGTGTTTATGAAGGAACATCTGAAAGACTTTATATTGCAATCTAAATATTCAGCATTGAATTCAAATGATTTTTTTTTTAAATTATCGTTTAAGTAATTATTATTTAAAAATAATAGTTATATGCTTTGTGGATAGACTGCTGCTAATGGTACATTGCTAGAGACAACGAAGTCAATGAATTGATGGGATCACGTGGTATAATAGTGCATATTGGGATACTATACCCTTATTATTATTTGGATCTAATCATCATATTTACTAACATAAATGGGATACGTCTGGCTACCAAGACAAAGTCAGTTTAACGTCAATTTTACGACGTTTCTGATAGAGTAAACCAACATGGCAGACTCATTATTATTATTTGGATCTAATCATCATATTTACTAACATAAATGAGATACGTCTAGCTACCAAAATAAAGTCAGTTTAACGTCAATTTTACGACGTTTCTGATAGAGTAAACCAACATGGCAGACGGCGTCGTTTTTCTAGCATTGAGCACTCTATTCACTTGATTATACGATAATGGATATACCGTACTTTATAAAATATTATTTTTATTAAGCCTGTAAATAAAAATTTGTTTACAATGCACAAGTGAAATTAGGAACAGATAATGTCCGAATTATGCAGAAAAAAATATAATTTTATTGAAAACGACATCAGAGAGAAAATTGGAACTGGATCTGCTTTTATCAAGACAGTAGAATAGTCATCAAATTAAAGCAATTTTGATTTGCATAAACTTGTACTGTATGTGTAAAATGTGATTATAATAATCGTAATGTCTATATGGTTGCAAAAAGCGGCAAATTTCGTCCTGGTTTCATTTTTTGCAATTATTGTTTATGCAGATGATTTTATTCTCTGTCTGAATTATAATCGTACTTAATTTCATCTTCATACAATAAATAATTTTTCATATACAAGCAACTAAAGTAGCATGGTCTGTCTCTCTTACAACATAGTTACAGAGTGCATCTAACATAAGATAATTATTATCGCTATAAAGGAATTTTATTATATAATCTTTATAAATAGAACGTTTTTCCTTATGCATCCATGAAATTACGATAAATATCATTAAATTGAAAGATTTAATATTTTATGAGTATTCTGAGAGAGAGGAATTCGGAAATATTTATTAAATACTATTTTTTGTCGTGAGAATCCTTAATATATTAAAGTGTTTGGTAGATCGCCTTCCAAAAAATGGGAGACAATACTGGTGTTGGTTAAAAATTCTTTAATATGTCCCCTTCATTTAATTACACGAAACATATATTTCGTCAGAATAGCTTCGGTTCGTTGAGATAATGGAATCAAATTACGTATGATGATTAGAAAGCTTGAAGCACAGATAAGATCGAGTTTACGAGAGGAAGTTGTACGTGAGGTTCGAACGATAATGGAATAGTTGTGAGATCATGTTTTGAACTCTAATGTTGAGTAAAGACGAGACTTCCTTCATAAATTTGATCCTAATCTCTGATTCTAATTCCCGCTCATCTTATGTAAGCCGGACTCTATTCCTTTAATAAAATGATGAAATTGTATTGAAAAAATGCAGTTCATGTAATTAATGAAGGCATTATTAAAGAATTTATTAACCAATTCAAGTATTGCTTTCTATTTTCGTGTCTCAGTTGAAAAAATGCCTATTAAATCTCTCTGATATATTAAAGATTCTTATCAATCACGTATCACCATCGTTCATAAAGTTTAAATCCAATAAAATTGATTTTTTTCATTGATAAATCTTTTAAACTCAGTTTTTTAATCTCTAGTTTGAATTTTAGCATATCATACTATTAGCTGATCATTTCTCCATATATAAAAAAATTTTTTGTATGGTTTAATCAAAAGTTCATTTTTGCATTCTTCGGCTTGTCTTAGATCAAGTTCATATTTATCCTTCTCATATACAATTACTCATCTTAAGACTGTTATAATTATGAATAAATAATTATAACATAGCCCTAGCACTGTGACTACTAGTGGTGTATTGTGCATCCCTAACAGAATCATCCTATAGGAAGTCCCATTTTAATCACGAAAGACAGTATCTTCTTCAATGGCACTGTAAAAGGAACTGTACACACACACACACACACACACACACACACACACACATATATATATATATATGTAAAATTCTTTTTACAGTCCCATTGTTCAGTATTATTTAAATCAGGGGTTCTTAACAGGAGGTATCCATACTTCCAAGAGGGTATGGGACTCAACCTCTAAAGTATAGTAAATTCAAGCTGTTGACATATTTGGAAGTCATACTGGTAACTAATATAAGGAATGGTGATGATTATTTCGACAGTCAAGTGAAGGGGATATTGGACTATTGGCTAATCCATTGAGGGTCTGGAGCCATCAAAAGGTTAAGAACCCCTGATTTAGATGTATAATGTCTAAAAATGCAGTTTTAGACATTATATACAACCATGGATGTACATAACAAATACGCATCGTAAAAATAAAAATAATATCGTATAAACAGGAGCATGAAATCATTTGAAGCACTTAATTTCGAATGAATTAATGTAATTTATTTAATATAAAAATGAAGTTCATTTACACTTTCCTATGAATCAGTTATAATTTATTGCTGATGAGATTTGTATTGTTTAACTTGTGTTATATTTTCGGTTCCTTCTAAACAAGTTTATCTGTTACACTCCAGTACAGAATCATTTTAATCACATGTACATTAAAAATTTCTGCAGAAATTTCCGAAAAATCCATACAGAATTTTAATTTGAAATTTTACTATAAGGGATCACAAAAATATTATCAAGTGGAATTTGAAAACTACGCAAATATTGTAACAGATTATATGGGATGAATATACGTCCAGTTCGTGACTGGCCCTGTTTTCTATCAACAGAATTTCCTACCCGAGCAGAGAAATCGAAAAATAATTAGCACAAAAAAAAAAAGAAGAGCAATCTAGTTAAATTAAAACGAAAGATTAAAAAAAAAAAATATAATCAAGTTGAAAAATTAATTTATCCCGAATATCATTATTCTTATTCTGAAACGTTCAATCTTCATTCAGCTCGGGTTCCAGACATACAAGACAATGACTCTATCTTATCATCCTTATCTTGCAATTACTTTATTTTATGGACAGTCGGCATTTAATTAATGAATGCCAATTTTTTAAAACAAATCCGAACTTTTAATTTTTGTAAACACTATTTAAACTTGTCGCCATGGAGTATTCGAAACATTGCTCGCAATATTATCAATATCACCTGTTCTCTATCCAACACTAAACTGGATAGTTGCGTGGTAGTGGATCATGCGATTTTTTCAGTTTCAGCACGTTACTCATGACGACGACGGTCACTATATCGAACAATTACGCCTACTGCTATAAGTAAGATACCATAATTCGATTTGCACGATTCTTAAAATAACACAGAACTGTAGCAATAGCGACCCAAATATTCTATTGTTGAGATAATTTTTTTTTTCTATTACTAAACATGATTAATGTGAAAATTTGCTGCTTTACGTCTTTCTTACTGTAAAGTATCAATTATACTTTTATTATGACAGCTTTAAGTATTTTACATCAAATTTATTAGTCATTTACATTAAATAATTATTAAAATATTAAATAGTGTACACAGTGGCTATCAGAAGGTGAGGAAAAAACAGGCGGTTGCTCCGGGCCTCACAGTTTTATGGGCCTCAAAAAAACTCAGTATGTTAGGAAAAAAAATGTATATTTTTATACTCTTCGAGCTTCAGTGTTTGTCAAAATTTGAAGTTTTCTATCAATATTTTCGCTTTTCTTGTATATTTACCACTGTATATTTATCAATTTTGTCTTTTTTTAAGGGCCTCAAATATATTAATTGCCCAGGGCCTCGCATTTTCTCTGAAAGTTCCTGACTGTACATCTTATTAACTTCAAAATAAATTATATTTTTTCGTCTGATATCAAGTACTTCATTAATTACTCAACTATAAGGCAGTATTAAGTTATGGGATTCCATAGACTTTACGACAGCATCGGAAGGCAGTATTAAGTCTATGGGACCCTATAGCAGTGTTATTACTATGGGATCCCCTAGACTTAATACTGCCTTCTGATGCTGTCAAGTAATTATTCATAAATTATTCTTTATATATCTATATCCATGCTTTAAAATATCCATTTACGATATTTTAAATCAAACTGAAGCGAAAATTTAATTTTAGAGCTAACACGTTTGCTGGAAGGAAGCATATTTATAAAATTATGTTCGCGTATATATCTCATTAATGGGCCTTTTCGTTTATGTTTGGAACCAAATTAAACCCGTGGAATAAACGAAAAAAGCTCGAGGGATTCTTGAAAGAAAGATATTTTTATTTCTATCCCGCATTCTGTTTCAAAATGGTTTCCATTCAGACATAACTATCTCCTCGTGGGAACTCATATGTCGGATTCAAATCATATTTACTATGCCTGTGAGGGATTGAAGAGGTATTTTTTATTTTGGCTTGTCATGCCTATCTTGCAACAGGATGATGTCCATTCATATTGCAGCAATTCCTCTTTACAACTCATATATTTTTATATTCTCGGATTCAAACTAAAATTTACACTCTTGAGAGTTGGCAAAAGATTCTAATAACGGAACAGCTATCAGATTTTACACGCAAATCATATATTTTGTTCGTTTTAAGACTTAAAATGGCTATAAATAAATATCATCATGGAAAGTAACTGGAGATATTTTTATCTGTTGCAATATTTTTAATATAAACAAAAAAATCGTTGATATTAATTATTTAAGAAACAATTAATGTGAAAGGACATAAAAATTTTTAACAGAATATTTTTATCTGTTGCAATATTTTTAATATAAAACAAAAAATTCGTTGATATTAATTATTTAAGAAACAATTAATGTGAAAGGACATAAAAATTTTTAACAGAAATAAGTGCAAAAATGCTGCAATATTGAAGATCATAATGTCTGCAAGTCAAACAATATGGCAGAGAATTGAAAAACTGTTTAGCATCTGTTATAATAATTCTATCCTTAACTAATTAATGTGTGTGTGTGTGTGGTTATTTACCTTCTGAAAATATTTATTACTATGCACTTCAGTTTGCTAACAGAAATAATCTATTTTTATAGATACCTAGATTTCGTGCAAACAAATGCAAGAACTCTTTTTTTTATACGTGCTGCTGTTTATTATGATAATTCTGTTGTATCAGATTAATAGTTGTCCTCACTTTTATTTGTATTTATAAATACTATCTTGTTGTTTCATTCGTTATTATTTTGTTATAGTTTGGTTTTGTGTGTATGTTATCTTATTTATGGGAAGGCTCTTGTACTATTTGTACGCTTAAAAGAGTGTAAAGTTTCTAAATAAATAATTTTTATAATTCGATTCGAATGATCAGTATCTTTAGATATTCTGTTTAAGCTAATATAAATTACTGGCTAACATTTTTAAAATTTTCGGCTGCAAAAACAAAGAATTTTAATATTTAGGACATATTTAATGTATAATTCTACATAACTCGATTGTCTTTTCATTTGTGTTGTAATAAGATGAACAGTTTATTTTTAAAATGATTAAGTTAAATTTAAAAAAAAAAATTGTTACATTTTGTAAAGTTATATTGTATATATCTAATGTATTGTATTATAGGAAAGGAGGGCTTTATGCAGTTCTAGCTCTGCGACTACTAATGGTCTGTTGTGCACCCCCAACAGGATCATCCCATAAATCATATTTTAATCACAAAAGACTTTCTTCTTCAATGGGACTGTAAACAGATCTTCTGGTGTAGCAAAATGCAAGAAGATCATACCTTAGCCCTGAAAGGACTACACATTCATACAAAATGTGGAGTTTCATCTCCATCTTGACATTATCTACAATTGGGACTATCAACAATCCCAATTAGATGACGATGCCTTCTAAGTTAACAGTGATAATCCTTGCTTCATTTTTATGCAATGCAAGCAGTTCTTTTATCTAATGTAATATATATCTAGTACAATACTACAATACAAATATCTAGTACAATACTGCTAAAATAAATACTATCTTTTGATTTGACTTGCATCATTTCAAAGTAAGCGCTTAAATATCAATCAGTTCAGTTCATTCATGTAAAATAGAAAAATTAAGCTATTCTACTATTTATTCTTTACATATTAAAGATCTTTTATAAAAGAAATATATAAAAAAGTAGGCTATATAATTTTTTTTATATATAATTTAAAAACGAATTCTCTTTCTTAGGGTGTATACTTATTGCAGGCATGTTTTCTATTGAATTCTGTAAAGATGGAGATGAAACCCCACATTTTGTGTGAATGTGTGGTCCTTTCAGGGTAAGGATATATAATTTAAAAACGAATTCTCTTTCTTATGGTGTATACTTATTGCAGGCATGTTTTCTATTGAATTTTGTAAAGATGGAGATGAAACCCCACATTTTGTGTGAATGTGTGGTCCTTTCAGGGTAAGGAATGATCATCTTGCATTTTTCTACACCAGAAGTATGTATATTTTAATCACATTCTTTTGTGATTAAAACATACAAATTTTCTCTTATGGAAAACCTTGTAATCAATCTCTTGAGAGATAAAGAATAATTTCTCTTTGAATATAATTAATGCCCAAATTGCGAGAAGCCATTAATTAGTTGATCAAATGTTTCTGACTTATTTTAGATATACAATCTGTCTGCAATCGATGACTAACTTTACGGAATTTCCTATAACGGTTTTGTCTCCTTGGATGTGATATATATATATATATTAAAAATAAAATAATATTAACTTATTAAATCTACTTCTTAATATCCGTCCTCTTGGCAATAAACGAGAACAAATGAATATTAAAAATAAAATAATATTACCTTATTAAATCTACTTCTTAATATCCGTCCTCTTGGCAATAAACGAGAACAAATGAATATTCTTGAGACGAACAGGAAATTATAAGTTTAGAGAAAGCTTGAGAATGTATTTAATCAACGATCTGGAACAAAGAACTCTTGCAAACACGAAATTTTTCAGAAAGTAAAGAGAATTAGTTTAAATTATTTGACATTCCCAAATCTCTCTGAATGTTTAAGCATTGTTCACTTGATAATAAAGTTTCTCCAATGACCCGTGACTCTTATTTTTTATTAGAATAATCTATAATCTAAATTATATTGAACATCAATTTTCAGAAAAGTAGATCTTACTGTACTAATTAATTGTTTAATTTTGCTCAGCTATATGTCTGTTTATCAGTTTAAAATCTGATAGAATAACGGTTCCTAATTGATATGCTAGAAAGATAAAAAAAAAGGGTAGAAATCGAAAAAGTTCAGTTGGGATTCTTGGCGATTTTAATTCTTGCAGCAATATGTAGAATAGTATACTTTAGTGTGAATAATCGAATTTTTTGGCCTATTAACCAGACTATCTATAATCGATTCAAGATTGAATCAATTTCTTCTATCTCTTTGACCGTATTAGAACTGCTGATGCAGAACATTCCATCAGAATTGCGGTGATTGAAATGTTTGCAAGATAAAGAAACTAACTACCTACAGTACATTTTATACAGATATCGTTTTATTTAAAGTGAAGACTAAGTTATCTATCCTTTCACGAATTTGAGAGGTATACAAGTAGAGGAATAAAAAAAAAAATTCATTAAAATCGGTTAATTAACAATATTTTTTTCATTTTTAAAGAATAAACATCAGCGAAAATATTAAAAAATAATGCAACCTAGATGTTTTCTTCTTTCATGCATTAAGAGTTGATTAAAACAAACTAGATTATTTAAACAGCTTCGGGTAAAGGAAATTTAACGAAGCAATATATAATTTGGTATTAGTACACAATATCAAATTTTATTTATTATACAAATTGTTATTTTTATAATTTCTAAAGAGAAATCTTATTGTGCTTTAGTATACAATGTATTATTTCACTTTTTAAAAATTTTAATTAATTTTATTATTTATTTATCAATAATCACGAGATATTAAGAAATTGCCTTGAGATCGTTTATTGTGAGAGCATCAAAAAGTTTTAATTGTTTTTATAATTGTAATTGTTAACTTATTGTTGTTTTGTGTTTCTTATATTGGGGGATGGCTTGGTCAGATCTCTTCTTAACCTAGTGCTTTTGTATAAATAAATAAAAAAATAATTTAAATTGCAACACTGAAATAAATTTATGGATTAACATTTTTTCATATTCGTGAATCAAAATGTTTACTTGTTAGATATACTATTCCATGACATCGAAACTGTATATTCAAACTATAAAAATTTTATTTTTCAGCGAAAAATATTATATATATATAAACTTATTAACAAAAATTTACTTATTTGTTAATTATTAGCTCTTCTGGCAAAAATCATGGTTTTTGTTAATAAACATCAATAGATTGATGTTTATTAACAAAATAAACATCAATACTGTAGCTTAGATGCACAGGAGACTCAGATGTATAGGAGGCTTACAAGTTAGATGTACATCTAAGTCTGTACATCTGTAAATCTATCCTCTTGTACATCTGTAATTTAGAATTTTCTGTAAATCATACACATTGTGTATAATTTCCAGCAATAGAAGATTCTAAATTATACACAGAGAGAAGATTCAGATGTATATGAAACTTTAAATGGCTTAAATATACAGGAGAAAAAATTTAGTTAATTGTTTCTCCTGCACATCAGAATTATTTATGTCTAAATATTATTGTTTTTTTTAAATTATATAGGCATTAGAAGGATGTAAAATTTATTCATCAGCATATATCTGCTGATCCAGGACGAAAAATGTTTAAATTGATATAAATATATGAATTTTCATATACAGGAATACCTCGATTATCGCGGTTATTGTTGCCACGAAAAATACCGCAATAATCGAATCCGCGATAATCGGGATAAATAATGAATGTAAAATGGGTTGATTGTTGCCAAGGATTTTTCAAATCTATTGATTAAATTTTATATGAGGTAAAAAAGAAATCTGTTAAACGTGCTAATCTTTTAATCTGATCATTATGTTTCTTCTTAATAGCTGTAGACTTGATATCATCCTTGTTTCTTTTAGCATTCATTGTAGGGGTAAATAAGAAGAGAAATAAATATCCACATGCAGATTCTCCTCTAGAGATCCCGGCGCCCCGATGCAGCTTCCTTGTAACATCTACTCAGCACCTTTACAATATTGAAAAAATGATCATTTTTGGCCCTTCTTAAGGCGCCCCGATACGGTGCATCGTTTGCTTACCGGGTTTAAGCTTGCCTTGTCCACATTTATTTCAGGCAATGGCGGACAGTTAATGATGAGCAGTGAGTAGGCGCCCTCGGATAAAAACGAAGTGCTTTAAGAGAGCTACTTGGAAGGTAAATGTAATTCTGGTTACATATGTAGTGGGCTATATCTCGAAACCGGGAGGGCAAATGTAATTCTGGTTACATATGTAGTGGGCTACATCTCGAAACCGCGATAATTCGAATTTGGATCGCAATAATTGAAATTTTGGTATCAAATTATAAACCGCGATAATTCGAAAATCGCGATATTCGAAACCGCGATAATCGAGGTATTCCTTTATTAAACAATTACGCTAAAATTGTTCTCCTAGATTTTAAGTAAAATACGATTTCAATTTTCTTTCCACGCTATTTAAATGTAAAGAAAAAAAAATTTTTAATTGAATTTTGTTGTTAATCGCTATAATCTGGCTTCAGAATTGTTTCTTCTCTTACAAATTACTCAAATAAATATTTTAATAATGCGTATTAATGTTTTAGACGAACATCTAGTATTTTTCTCAGTTTCGCTCTATTAATATTCTATTTATTTAATATTTAATGGTATGCTTAAATTTCGTTTAATAGATTAAATATTATCTCTGGAAAATTCAGAAAATAACATTATTATACGAATTTTAGAAAAGAAAATTCTAGCTTAATCAAAAATTTGAAAGAATGTAAAGTATGTCTTTTTCTCCCCCTTTAAAATTAATTTTTATGTAAAGAACTTATATAAATTCATGCACAAAAACTGAATGCATCTTCAATAGACACGTAATAGTTATTTTTGGAATAATATGAAAGTGTATGAGTTTCAATACAACCGTTTTTTATTCAGTTATACAATCAATATACCCAAGATACCAAACTGAAAAAATTTAGATTTTTGTAAAGAATTTATGCCACTTTCTAAATTCTTTCGAACTTTATCACCATTTTTACCATCACTCGATTAAAAAATTTTGTTGACAAAGTAAAATATTTTGTAAAAGTATTAAAATTAACAAAAATGGAGTCATTCCATCCATCACAAATCCTCTTAACATTACGAAGAGCAAATCAAAATGGCTTTAAGAAATATTCCAAATTTTTTGGAAACGTCCAAATGAACCATAAAAATAAATTTTTCAGGTCACACCCACTATTTTATTGGCAACACAAATCTTTTCTATTTTATTACTTGTCAGAGATCACCCGACCGTATTTTATTTTCCGAAAAAATAAAGGGAAAAAAAGGAAACTTTTTTCACTGTTTTTCTAAAAATATCCGTCTAAGTGGATTGAATGAATAATTGAACAGGTAGATCATCATCATCATTATTAATTCATTACTCGATTGATTCCATCTAATTTAAGGCGGAAAGAATTATCTATATTTGTATCTTCTACCATTTTTTTTTCCTATTAGGTATTTTTCTTTTAGGAATTTAATTCTTTGGTTAATGAGATAAAGACAACGCCTAAAGAAGGATCATCAACGAACAAAAAATAGCATTTAAAGACTTTTCTCATTATTATTATTATTATTATTATTATGATAGAAATATCCCGAAAGAAAATTATACTTTCTGAAAATACTTTGGTTACACCCTTATCTATACGTGAGCGTGAAGAAATTCGTGAAGCGTAAAGAAAATGCCAGATTTAGTGAATGTAAAAAAAGTAGGAGAAGATATAAAAATAGTTATCGATTAGATAATGAAGATACCGAGAAAATAATTCCATTTTGAGAAATTTAATATTAATGGTATCCCTACTCACTTCTTCACTATCTTAAAAAAATCACGAGTTTTCTAATTATAAAAATACTTAATATTAAAGAAATTCTTTCATATGTTTATTATAAATATTTAAAAAATTCAAGTTATTAGATATTTTCTCTTCAGGATTTCAATTATTCTAGTGCCAGATTTATTTTTCTTCACCATTCTGTTTTATTCTCGAGAAAGTTTAAATTTATTAAATATAATTAATGACAATGTTATACCATTTAAAAAGCTTCCATGTAAATATAAATATATCATGTCCCACGTGTAACAAATATCCGTGGTTTTAAATATATAGGACCCTTAAAATGTCTAAAGTCGTTATTTTACAACGAGACAACGTCGATGCTTCAAAATCAATGCTGGTATATTTTAGATAAAAAGGAAAGATAGTATAAGATTTCTGTATATTCTGAGATGTTTAGTTCTGAAGATATTTTATGAAGAACCTGACAGATATACAAACGGAAAAACCATTGTTGTAAATTTATTTAAAGTAGCTAAAATAATATTCACATGCGCAAGTAGTTTCAGCGATTGGTGCTTTAATGTTTCGCACGATCGCCATCTTGTAACGAAACCAGCACTCTCAAATTGAATCGGCATATGATTGAGATAATAAAGAATAATCTCTTAAATTTTTAATTATTTGTGATATTTGGTTTCAACAGTTAACTCAATGCAAACGATAGACGAACGAAGTGAATTCGTATAGCGGATTTTTTTATATAAAAAATTCCTTAAAAGGTTACTTCAGTCTAAGACATTTAGTTGATCATTAATTGTTTTAAATTATGATAGAATACTTTTGTTTTTTATTTTATTTTATATAATGAATTAAAATATCTAATACTAATAATATCTACATAACTAGTACTACACATACCTAGTACTAAAATATTGTATGTGTAGTAGATATGTACTACTAGTACATAACTACTATAAATAACTACTACTAGTACATACCTAATATTAAAGTACTAGGTAAAGTACCTAGTAATAAGTACTAGTACCAGCAACTCCTTTAGATTAGTTATAGATTCAATTGAGTTTTTATTGTTATCTATGTATGTAAAATTATATGTCAATGACTCATTTTTATAGTTTAGATGCTATAATGTTAATTTAAAACATTATCAGAAAATTAACTATTCCCATGATCAATAAATTGTTGACAATCATTTAATCATTATACAGACTACATATAAGGTACTAGGTATCTAATAGTAAAGTACTACTACTTAGTACTAACGTACTAGGTACTATACATACCTAGTATTAAAGTACTAGAGCATGTATAGTACCTACCCTTAGTATATGTAGATACTAGTTTTGTAGTAGTACCTAAGTACTACTACATAACTAGTGCTACCTAAGAATTACTACATACTAATAATATCTGCATAACTAGTACTACATATACCTAGTACTAAAGTACTGTATGTGTAGTAGATATGTATTACTAGTACATAATTACTACTAGTACATACCTAGTACTTTAGTACTAGATATGTATAGCATCTACCTCTAATATATGTAGATACTAGTTATGTACTAATAACTAAGAACTGCATAGTTATATAGATATTACTAGTATATAGATACTAACTAGTACTATCTAAGTATTACTACATAACTAGTATCTACATATTAGTAATACCTAAAATAATATTTATGTATATCTAATGCTAATAATGTAAAATTAATATTTAAAATACAAACTTAAAAAAATGTTTGTACTTTAAATATTAATTTTATATAAAAATTCACAAAAATTTGTTCAAATCCATTTAAAAAGGATAAAAAGATAAATTATTTTAAAAATTATCTTCTCCATTTTGTTTCAAAATTGCAATAGAATTAGTAAGCTTCCGGTATATTATTTTTGGTTAGTGAAGCATTTCCTGAGTATATCGAATTTCTATATTTTAACCGTTTGTAAGATACTTCCCGAAGAGAATGTTCCTGAGTTTGGTTCCTGAGTATATCGAATTTCTATATTTTAACCGTTTGTAAGATACTTCCCGAAGAGAATGACAAACAAAACAATCTTTTTTTTTTTTTTCTTTAAAAGAATAGCGCTTCCAGCTAATCAGTGAATGCAAGTTCTAAAATTTCAATCTCGTTTATCTCATTTATACTTAGGAATACAGAAAACTTTCTTTAGACATTTTTATTTGATCTATGAAATACTTACTGAAAATTAAGTTGCAAATTAATTTTATTTTGCTGTTTTAATATTTTAAAATCATTATCTCACTAGATTCTGTACTATAAGAGCATACAGAATTTGTTTCCTTGTAGATAACACACACAAAACTTGTTGATATCTATAAAAATATTATTGGTCTGTTAAATCTCTTCAAATATTTATAGAAAATATTTCCATGCATATTCTTAATTATTTTTTAACTGACTTGTTTAGTAATTTTAAGATAAAATAATAAAATCTTGTTTCGCGAATATACAACTAAATCTTAAACTTTAAGTGTAATCATGTGTAGATTATAATTAAAAGTATTTTTTTTTAATTTTTCAATCAAAAATGGGTTCTATTATTGATTTACGTTATCATTTTATCTTCTTAAACTTTTAATTATAATCTACACATGATTACACTTAAAGTATTTTTTTTTTAATTTTTCAATCAAAAATGGGTTCTATTATTGATTTACGTTTCATTTTTGCTTAAATTTTCTAAAGTTTGTTAAAAAAAAAAATAATTCCGAATCTATATGTAAAGCCTTAAAGTTTAATCGATAGTCTCTAACTCCACTTTTAATCTATTAAGTTATATAGCGGTTGGGATATGGAATATTCATCTTTAGATGGCTAAAAAGGTCAGAAATAAAGATCGACGAGTCAAGTCCGGATTATAGGCTTGACATATCGATCTTCATTCCTAGAGGAGTCGAAGAATGGAGAAAAATTGAGAAATGGGGATTAGAAGGATTCGATACCAGATTCGCAGACTGAAAACTTAAATACCATTTCTTTTAGTTACCTGTTCGACCATGCATAAATGTAAAATTATAGTTTTTTTTTTTAATCTTAGCATGATCTATCTTTAAATTTTGTTTCGGTCGAAACATAAGCGCAAAAATACTTAAGAGGAAGTTTTTTAATCTTAGCATTATCTATCTTTAAATTTTGTTTCGGTCGAAACATAAGCGCAAAAATACTTAAGAGGAAGTTATCGATCTGGTCACCATTCCTTTCGAAAAAAAAAAATAACTAAATTATATTATAATTTTTATCTAGAATGGGCTATGTTAGAAGAGAAATTTTAAAAGCGTAAAGAATTTGGAAATATTATAGAACTATTCCTCCTAAAATTCGCATTTAGCTTAATATCTGGATAGTCCGAAATCGATTGGTGGCTGGTCTTCACAATTTTATTTCTCTGATCGACCGAACCTCGATAACGCTGGCGAATTACCTTCTAGAAAAGATATAAATACCGCGTTAACCTTGGTATAACTAAAACCACTTTTAAAAACAAAGAATAAATAATTAAATCGGTAAGATTCTATTTTGACTGCCTCGCGTTTTCGCAGCGCCACGCGCACATATTAATTATTATTATTATATGATAATATTATCATATAATATGCATTACATGTTAATATGATGAAGTAGATGTTAATATCATTCACATGCATATTAATATTTACTTTATTGAGCAGAAAAAACGACAAGCGTTAAGGCGCGCTATAATGCGACTTATTATTCATAGACGCGTCGCACTAGGATTAGATGCGCGACGCAGTCAAAGTAGAATCCTACAAAAAAAACTCTACATATTTATTACTAGGGATACATAACGAAACATGGTGGAAGTAATAAATCATGCCTAGATTAAAGAGGAAGAAGGGGAGAATTATCGTGTTCTACATTATAAAAAGAATTATTTATCGATAAAAACTGATATTTATTTCTCAGCATGTCACATTCAAATGCACGTATTGTTTAAAGGTTATGTTATCATTCAGCTAGTTCCTAATTAAAACGTTTATGATGAAAGCGATGCACAAATTAATGTCAAATGTCACATAAAACAGAATCAAATGTTAATATTAATACAACCGATTATTTGTTATAATCTATATAAAAATTAATTCATTTCTTAATGTATTTAATTCACTAATTCAAAGTTTAAAAGTTTAACTAGTTTATTAACAGACTAAACTTTTTTCAACTTTGAATTAACGAATTAAATGCGTAAGAAAGCAATTAAATTTTTAAAAAAATTATATTTGTAAAATATGTCTAGATATTTCGAAAAATATTTATTAAATATACTTTAGGAAAAGATAATCTTACAGTTTAAGGCCCTGAATTTACTTACGTGAGCCATCGATGATCTCAGCAGTACTTTAAAAACTTGTGCAGCATTGCCGGATTTTCTGTTTTAGATTAAAATGTAGAGAATTTTTATTTAAAATAATCAAATCATTTTATAAACAATATATTTAATTCTTTTTTTAAATGAAAAATTAAATATATTGCTTAAATTTTTCTCACTATCGAATTCAAACCATTTTTCAATTTTCTCTAAAATTTATAGATATATATAAACATACTCTTTCCATTCTTTAATATTGTTACTTTCTTTAAATTATTATAAAAAAATTTATTTAAATGTTTGAAAGATTTATTATGTTAAGATTATATTCAAGTAATATTAATAAACTAGATAGCTTCAATAAATAATATTTTTCTAGGTAATCCTGCAGTTTAGGGATTTGACATTTACCTACCCAAGCTGTACTTTACAAACTTGTGCAACGTTGCCAGATTTTCTGTTTTAGATTAAAATGTAGGAAATTTTTATTTAAAATAATCAAATCATTTTATAAATAATAATATATTTAATTTTTCATTTTAATAATAAACTTTATCAAAAATGATTTATAAAACGATTTAAATATTTTAAATAAAAATACCCTACAATTTAATCTAAAACAGAAAATACGGCAACGTTGTACAAGTTTGTAAAGTACAGCTCGGGTAAGTAATGTCAAATTCCTAAACTGCAGGATTACCTAGAAAAATATTATTTATTGGAGTTATCTATTTTATTAATATTACTCGAATGTAAACTTAATAACATGATAAATTTTGTCGAATATTTAAATAAAATTTTTACAATAATTTACAGAAAGAACAATGTTAAAGAGTGGGAAGTTTTCCCAATGGGAAGAAAATATATATATATATATAAATTTAAGAGAAAATTGAAAAATGGTTGAATTTGATAATGAAAAAATTTCTCGATGAATCGATGTTAAAAAGCATACAAATTCTTTACAAAAATTTTTAGCTTTTTTCTTTTTAATATTAAATTTTTCCATCATTTTGAAAATGTAAAAAATATGGTAAATATATGTCTGTAGTTATTAACGGCACAATTACCGAAACATATGGCGAAAGGGAAGACAGATCGAAAGGGGGCCCAAACACCCAAAAAATCCTAGTGGATTAGGAGTTAAAGATCAAAGGTTTACGAGGTACAATTGTCGCCTTACCGAAGCACGGCGAAAGTGGCACACATCGAAAGGGGGACCGAAACATGCTAAAACTCCCTAATGGACCAGCGGTCAAAGGTCAGACGTTTACGAGATACAGAGGCATCTAGGCGGCATAGGTAAGGGAACGGGACGCGTCGCGTCGCAGACCGCAGCAAGGCAGGCACAACGTCAAACCGCATGCGCCATTTGCAATAAACGGAACTTTGCGGGTCTATATCTCGTAAACGTTTACTTTTGACCGCTTGGTTCACTAGGGATTTTTTGCATGTTTCGGCCACCCCCTTTCGATGTGTACCACTTTCGCCGTGCTTCGCTAAGGCAACAACTGTACTGTTTATGAGATTTAGAGCTGTAAAGTTCCGTTGGTTGCAAACGGTGCATGTTGTTTCACGTTGTGACTGGCCTCGCCGCAGTCTGCCACGCGACGCGTCCCGTTCCCGTGCTTCGCTACCTATTCCGCCTATACGCTTCTGTATCTAGTAAACATTTAACCTTTGACTCCTGATCCACTTGGGATTTTTTTAATGTTTATTATGTCCCCATTCGATCTGTATCACTTTTGCCCTGCTTGGATAAGGCGACAATTGTACCTCGAATGATACTATTGAAAAATATTTGGGATTTTTAAGACATTTTGGTTAGATGCGGTTTATAAAAAATGCCAAAGTATGGTTTTATACTCATTGGGAAATATTTTAATAATTTCCCAGCAGTATAAAAACCATTTTTAATTATAAAATAAGTGATGCAATCACTTATTTTATGCAATTCTTGGTGTAAACCACATACGATTTCAAATCAGACGATATTCAAAGAATCACATTTATTAATAAACCAATCGGAAATCCCGATAAATGTGGAAAAATTAAAGAGTTTGTAATGGTTTCTATTGCTTAATTCTATTTTTAGTATTCCGAAAAGTATTGTTAACAGAATTTTTAATTTTTTTCATTCAAAATAATCAAAAATCAACCTCTAAAAGTAGACTCAATCAGAAGTTATCAGGTTAAGTACAATGTTTTCTTTTCTTTTTATTTTAATATAAATATTAAAAAAAATGAAAAATTTGGAAAGTATGACAAAGCCTTAACACTTTAAACACAGAATTATCATTTTAATATAAATATTAAAAAAAAAAATGAAAAATTTGGAAAGTATGACAAAGCCTTAACACTTTAAACACAGAATTATCAGAGTTAATGAGCGGTGTGAAAAGATGTTTCACTTCTTTTCAAAACCACACAGGATCTAGATAAGCCGGTTAATTATCATCAAATGGCAATCTATCTACTTTTTAATGGGATTTTTAAAATTATTTTAAACTAACATCAAAGTCTGAGTCAACAGTAATGGATGAGATACATATAGCTGTCATCGTAAGAAAACATTGATGTATAGACCTAATTTAGAACCTTCCCAATATTTCTTTTAACCATTTGGCCACAAAACACACAATGAGATAATAAAATTAAACTATATGCGTGGTTTATATCATTTTTATCTCGATTGTTTCAAGATAATTCTCTAGAGATTACTTTAATAATTTATGCCTATTTTTATATGTTGTTGGTCAAGGTCGGCATCAGAGTTTTCGCGAAAAATAAACTCTTCTGTTCTTATTTCTTTTGTTCGGATAGAATTGCAATAAATAATGGATGTATATCTTACTGAAAAGATGATAAATGTTTAATTTAAACATTTTTATAATCATTATTTTGGCAAATATACAGTATTTGTGTGTACAAAAAATACAAAAGATGATATAAAATTTAGCTGAGACTCGATATTTTACTTGTTTTATCTCATTCGTTTTTTTTTTCAATGCATAAATAAATGTTTTATGTTCATTATTTTGATATTAAAATTGGCGACATTTGAAATATCTACAAAATGTTTCATAAATAATTAAAAAATATACAGTATCTATAATTGTTATCATTGTATTTTTTATGTTCAATATTTATATATGTTCATGTTTCAAAAAATATTTATAAAGCCCGGTTTTTCTGAATTTAAAAAATAAATACAATTTTTATGAATATACTTAAGAAATTATCTAATATATATATATTATACACCACCATACACCATACACACCATATACCATATACACAGAGCCGGATTTGCATTTTTAGGGGCCCTAGAACGAGCAAGGATTTGTGGCCCCTAAAAATTCAAATCAGTTACGTCAAATTTTAAAGGCTCCTTATAACTTACAAGGAACCTTTAAAATTTTACTTTCTATCTAGCACTTTAATAAAAACCCTTTTTTTCTTATTAAAAGTTTATAAAAGTTGAAAACTGATTGATAGTTTTGGGGCCCTAGGCCGCTTTACGCGGCATATTAGTAAATCCGGCCCTGCATATACACCATACACTATATATACCATATACTATAGAAATATGGAGAGAATATTGAAACTTCGTCTACATTCATATCCAGAGTTTCCTATTGGTAAATCCGGCCCTGCATATAAACCATACACTATATATACCGTATACTATAGAAATATGGAGAGAATATTGAAACTTCGTCTACATTCATATCCAGAGTTTCCAAATAGTATGAATGAGCTATAGAATAGAATTCGAGATAAATGAAATTAAAATTACTTGCAAAGATTGTCTGGATCTTATTCAGAGTATCTTGAAGCAAAATTAGACAGGATAAAGATTAATACATTTGCTAAAAACTTGTTACATTACTTCGTATAGTTATATATATATATATATATATATATATGTGTGTGTAACTATAAGAACTAACTTCATTACTTCACATTATTCGGAGGCAAAATTAGACAGGATAAAGATTAATACATTTGCTGCTACTTAGAAAAACTTGTTACATTACTTCGTATAGTTATATATATGTAACTATACGAACTAACTTCATTACTTCACATTATTCGTATGGTTATATAACCATACTAATAATGTGAAATAATGTATGCAAGAATTTATATGTATATACACGAAGTAATGTAACAACTTTCTCTGTGAAGTAGCAAAAGCATTAATCTTTATCCTGTCTAATTTTGTCTCGAGATACTCTGAATAAGAAATGTATGCAAGAATTTATATATATACACGAAGTAATGTAACAACTTTCTCTGAGAAGTAGCAAAAGCATTAATCTTTATCCTGTCTAATTTTGTCTCGAGATACTCTGAATAAGATCCAGACAATCTTTGCAAGTAATTTTCTTTTATTTATCTCGAATTCTATTCTAGAGCTCATTCATACTGTTTGGAAACTCTGGATGTGAATGTAAACGAAGTTTCAATATTCTCTCCATATTTCTATAGTGCTCAGATTGGAAGAATTAACCGAAAACTCTACAACATCAATATCTTGATGCGGCACCACCATTGTGCCAAAGGGGAGATGTGTGTTCCGGATCGTTATCTTACTGAAAAATAATCTGATCCCGTTTTAAATCATAATAATCCCAGAGTAGACGTGAGATAATCTCCTAGAATATATATGTAAATATTTGTATTCACACGATCTCGGTTACAACCCAAATCCAGAATCTTTAGATATGATATAACATCTGTCATCAAAACTGTCACTATATTAAATCATATTTAATATGTAAATCAATCTGACCCTATTCCAACTTCTTTCTTTTTCCACTATTCATTTTCTCCCGGATCCAAATCGATTTATTTTAATTCCATTCGATCAAATTATTTTCTTCGACTTGTAAAGTTCAATTTTTAATTTGTTGGAAAAGTTAAGCCATCTTTTCTTATGTTCACTACAAAGAAGACATTTCTTCCTTTTTAACAGATACTTTCGTGCAACTACTTACCGATTTTCGATAACAATGTACGTTTTTGTTTTAAGCAAGGTATTTTTTGAATTCCTATCGCTGTTTCTAATCTTTTTGAAGCAAAAATTTAACCTAGTCGCATTGATTCTTATATAAAATGTAAGCCTTACGATCCGTTCTATAAGAAGATCTCGACTGATAACCCACAATTCAGGAGCATTTTATATAAATTTTTATTCTCCTGGATATTTTTTTGATAAAAATATACCAAAATAAGGATAGCATGACTTTGGACACAGACAGAAATAAATCGCAGAACTATTTAATGTCTTGTTTACTGCATTATTTTGCTGTTATTTCTGATTTCGCTATCTTATGAGATTAATCTGTATGCCAGTTTTCTCTTTTTTGGTTTTTTTTTTATCCTTGTATCATCCTGAAAAATTGCTTAATTTAGTTTAATTTTTTATAACTCACTTTTTTAAATTTATGTCTCTTTTATCTGAAGAATTACACATTATATTCTTAAATATTTTTTTTGTTTGTATTATATTTATTACGCATAGTTTTAAATTTTTTTTTGAACTTTCTTCTCTCTCTAGTAGATCTTACCACGAATTTTTTATAGTACAGTATTTATGTGATGTTTATAATATCCACTAAACATTGATGTAGTATCTAGTAGATTTATATGAAAACATTTCTTTAGATTTTTTATTATTAAATTTTGAATCATTGTTTCCATCTCTTTATTAATTTATAAAGAAAAAATAAATAATTTAAAAATTTAAGACTATACAAGTGGATCCGCTTTAACTTCTGTTTATTTGATAAATTATTTTAATATTAAAATTAATGGTACAGTTCATTAATGTTTAAAATCAAAAACTATATTTATGTAATATTCATTCAGAAATTACTATTTTTTTTTTTCTTTTCATTTAAAAATTGTTAAATATTTTTTGATATCATTAAAAAAACAAACTCATATGAAACTTAGAAGTATTTTTTATCTAAATATTTCTGGTCATTATCTCCTTTTATGAATATGTAAAAAAAAAAATCCTTTAAAAAATTGAATTTAACTATGGTTTTAATCCAAAATTATAAATTTATTTTTTATATTATAAATGGATAGAAGTTAGATTAAAATATTGTTTTATTGAAAATAGACAAAAAATTATTTTTTATACGTTTAAAAAAAAGTAATTGTTATTTATTAAAATAATAAATTTGCCACATTTATTATTATATTGCTGAGAAATTAAATAAATTGCCCACGATTTATATTTAATTAATCTTTTTTAGATTGCTAACAAACCTCTATAGAATGTTGTTTACTATCAAATATTCTTGAGCATTTCAAATACTTATTAAATTTATTTAGATGTATATAATTCAGCATATATCTTAAGTATAAACACAAAGATTAATGATAAATTTTATTTATTTTGAGTTTTATCCACAAAAATTCGATATAAAACGTTAAAGACCGAGGATATAAAATAATAAAGCGCATTACGCTTACAGAGAAAAACTATTATTTTGCATATAAATCATGTTTATATCTATTTCTGTGTAGAGCATCTCTATCCCATTTGATATAAAGGAAAAAAAAAAGAAAGCATAGTGAATGAATTCCCTCGTGACAAATAGTTCCTTCTCTTCGTAAGCAAAACCAATTGACTTATTCTGACACACAATCCATCTTCTACAATATTTAAAGGTTATATTTTACTAGTCGATTTAAATAAAGATTCAAAAATAGGAAATACGGTGAAAGACAGGTCATATGTCGTGCATCAAAAAAATAAAAAAAGAAAAATGTATAAACTCGATTCTTTGACATAAATATGTTTATCGATTTGTAGTTAAACGATCGATATTCATATGAAAGTAGATATGTGCAGTGGTTTTGACGCATCTAGGGGGATTAGTGTGTCCCACCGTGTGCTTACTAAATATAGATAACTATTACACTCCCTTCGACGCAAAAGAGCATTTTTGTGAGAATATTCTTCCTTACAATTTTCCAACGACTTTCACAATTCCTCATGGAAATGCATTGTTTGTAACAAGATATAATTTTTATTTTATTCGGTATTCAATTTTATGCTTGTGCAAGTAGTTTTTGTAAATGTTTCGGTATAATTAAAATGTATTTTATCTATTTAAAATTTTATTAAAATTCGTTTACTAGAATTAATACGTTTATATTGTCTCCTATAGAAACAAGGAATCTTGTATATGCTGAAGCGTGACATATTTTTATTGTTATGATATTTATAATATGCAAATTTTGAGATTATTTACTTTTTATATAAAATAATTCCAAAAATCAATCTAAAATTAATAAAAAAAAGATTTTTTTTCATAATAATAATTAAAATCGACAAGTTATTTAAATAATAATAGAAATTTCTGAATAAAATAACAATAAAGTCGATTCCGCTTTATTGGACCACCGGTTAATTGGGGCAGCCGCTTAATTGGGCCATATCTCAAAGAACGGAAACCAAACTAACAAACTAATACATAATTTAAACGTTTAATTGGGAAAACTTTTCGCTTAATTGGGAGAGTAGCAGAAAAGGAATTTAGCAATTTTTGACATATTTTAGGGATTTTTCGAAACTATGTCAACCAAACGCTGTTTCATTTAGCGTTTTGTTTCATTGGAACGTATTCCCCGCGTTAAACGGGTCTTACTGTATAACATTTAGTTTCAAAAATATATTTATTTTCTTAATGCTTTAAAAGCAAAGTTGAAAAAATAAAATTATACATATATGATTCTTAGAGGTTTCCAAACTTATTGAAATGATTTTCAATAAGTTTAGGATAAAAGGAACTGGATAGATTAGGACTGGATTCGTAAGTCACCTCACATCTTTTGCCTACATATTTTTTCCTGTCTGCTTAAGAGAGTATCGTTACTATATACTCTACCTAGCGATATTCATTTACAGTATCGATTTTATTTAAAATTTTTAAATCTTTGCCAAGATGCCAAGAAATGAAATTGTAAAATTTATCGTGTATGTATTATTTTTTTAGTCAAGAAATGTTCTTCGAGTAAAATTGCTTTGCTGGGATAAAATTAAAAGCCAGCCATTTAATACAAGCTGTCGTAGACTCGCTGATATAACTGGTGTACCAAAATCTACCATAGCGCAAGAAAATCAAATGCATGAGGAGTAGGAATTACAGAAAGAAATTCCAGGAACATCCACAAGAAAGCGTGATGGAAAGGATCCAGAAGTCGAAGAACTATTAGATCAAATGGTTTTCTATAGTTAGCGTGAGAGGAGTGAATATTAGCAGTCCAGTATTGAAGACGAAGTCAGAGGAGATCGCTAAAAACCTAATAATTAGGTACCTATTTTAATAAAGTACTGTATTAAAATACGTACCTAATTATTATTTTTTACCTACTTATTTATTTATCTACGTATTTTACATATTTTATTTTAGAATTTATTATTAATTCGTTTAATTGGGGCAGCTGTTTAATTGGTCCAAAATGGATTAGTTTCAACGTTGTTCAATTAAGCGGAATCGACTGTATATTGTTTCTTTCATTTTTCAAATATTTTTATTTATTTTTTTGTATTTATTGTTAGCTAAAATATAATAAAATATTGCAATAAATTATAGGAGAAATTTTTTTAAAAGATATATTTTTCTTTATTACAAGAATGTATTTTAGTAAATCATCAGATAAATGGCTAAATTATAAAAAAAGTTGATTTTTGACTCTGCATTATTTACAATAAAAAAAAAATCAGAGATTGTTTGCAGTACGTAAATAGTTCTGCTTGCATAAGCTACATCATTTTTGAAATGAGTAAAAAAAATGGAAAAATTCAAAAATGTATTTAACCTTTTCATCTTAATGAGATTATACAAGTTTTTCTACTTATTTTCCATAAAAATATGATTTTGATATCTTTGAAAATGACCAAAATAATTTATTCAACATCTGCGTAATTTACTATAATTTTAATATAAAAAATTGTGGGTACGGGTAAACTTTGGGGCCCTATATCTCGATAACGGGGTCTCGGGCCAAAAAATGAACTACATTTTTGGACTCAACATCATCAAATTAGGGGGTGCAATATAAAGGGGGTCGAATGGGGCGAATTTCCAGTTGCGGTCAGTATTAATTTCTAGCGTGCGATTTATTATTTTTCATTGCGTAATATTTATTGAAGTTTGAAGTATTTAAATATATTTAACACTCCCATATTATAAAAAAAAATAATTTCAAAATTTTTGATAATGTTTTGATATAAAAAATTGACAAGTTAAATCTTTTATTATGATCAAAATTATCAAAATTTTTGATAATAAAAACGCTTTCTATTGATTAAATAAATACCTAAATATGTTTCATGTACATATTCGATGAAATATTTTTAATTAGTCTTAGGAAGTTTGAGTTTTCATCTATAAACAAAATCTTTATTAAAAAAAATCTAAAGAAATGTCATATTAACTCATTCGTAACTTTCTTCTTAATTAATTCTTCATCAAAGTTGTTATCACTGTACATTCTTTTATTTGCTTTATTCGTAACAGTTTTAAAGTGAAGAATAAGTTGCGGTTTATTTTTTTTAAACATTAATTTAGCGACAAAATATCTTACATTTTGAATTTTTTTTTTATGATTCCTGCTTTCAAAATATTTGTATGAAACTCTAGCGATGATATAAAATTTAATCAACAAAGATCTTTACTTATTTAATAAAAGAATAAATACCTGAACTTCCTAACTATCGTTAGTTACAATAGTTCTACTTATAGTTTTATATAACTAAATCTAATTCTTTTATATTATAAATGTTTACAATCCTGTCAAGTGTCGAAAATTCCAATATTCCAATTAGAACGTCCTGTTTGCCCTTCATTCAGTCATATATGATAATATCGCCAAGTTATCGAAATTTAGCCGTTCTAAGTACGAAAGTACTCCGAGTTTAATGAGGATAAACGAACTTATGCAACAAATATTTCCGTCCCAAACAGACTTCTCAATAACAGGCACTTTGCCAGATAAACAATACACTTTATCCGTTTTGATTGGAAAAGTTTGTAAATATTTCTTTTTGCAATTGCATGTCTGTATATTAATATCTTACATGTGTACAGGGTGAAGAAAAACTTCGTCGTAAACTGATAGGGGGCCTCGAAACAAATGGAAAATGTCTAATGGGGGTTATGACCCTTTAAAGTTAGCCGATCACTATCGAGTACACAAAGCGTCACGACGCGTCGCGTTGCTACGACGCATCGCATTGCGTCGCTCGCCTTCTTACTACCCGGTAGTAAGTGCCATTTAGACCATATGCTCATTAGACATTTTCGACTTGTTTCGAGGGCTCCTATCAGTACACCAAATTTTACTACGAAGGTTTTCTTCACCCTGTATGCAATCTTGATTTAGAGAGAATAAATTAATATTAAACCTTCATTTAACTAGAGTGACCAGATTTTCAATCCGGAACGTTCTAGATATTAGGGACATAGGGAGTATAGGGTGTGGGATCGCACAAAATACAAAAAAAAATTTTTTTGAGACAATAAAAATGTGAAGTATTAAAAAAATTTGCAAAAAGAAGAAACATAAATAATATATTTTACTATTATTTTTATTACTTTTTCTTTAGATTCATTCATCTACATTGGTGACCATATTTTTTTCTTTAATTTCTTAATCTCCATAATCTTTCTTTTAATTTTTTAATATGTACTATTTACTTATAAGTAAAACACGGGACAATCCGGGACATTTTTTCAAGCCGGGACAGAGATTCAAAAACCGGTACTGTCCCGGCTAATCCGGGACGTCTGGTCGCTTTAATTTAACTAATTTTCGTTATATTACAAAAAAAGAACTTTTAATTTTCGAATTATTTCAGATTTTTTAATCTGAAAAAGCATTTTTAGCCAAATAAATAACAGTAGAATGACATACCACTAAAGTTATTTCGATTAATATATTAACCTTGAGCCTACGCGACCAGTAAACAGGTTCAGTCACCTGGGCGTGAAATATTCGAAATTTTTTCTTAAAATTTTATGAATCATTATTAAAAAAAAAAAACTTTTATCTGTTACTTCCATTTATAGATTTTTCTCGTGTTAAAAATAAAATCCTGTCAAAGATTACGTTTGTATAGCTTCGTCATATTGATTTTTTATTTTTTGTATTATTTATATACAAGAAGAGTAAATGAGAAATTAATGTCCCGAGGAAATTTTACGTTATCGTTAAATACTGTTCTTTCGAAAAGAGATATTCACTGGCACGTCATCTTTCAAATTTCCAGTTATAAATACTTGTCTACCATTACATCTCGGTTTATAAACGGATATCTTGTTTTAAAATAACAATAACATATCATTCTATCTCTGTATCTTATCAGAATCAAAACAAAATAAGATAATTATTATGATTTATAATTATTTTAAGACTACTCTTTACATCAAGTGGGTTTTAGTTCACGTTAATTAAAATTAATTATATTTAAAAATGTTTGCTTTTATATTAAATCTTATTAAGATTAAAAGATTAAACGCAATTTTCTCTATATATTTTCCATAAAAATATGTTTTGAAAGTGGTGAATAATATGAAAATAATTTATTTAACATCTGTGTAAGATTACTATAATTTTAACGTAAAAAATTGCGAGTTAAAATAATTATATTAAGTATAAAGTTTAGTAAAGAATGTATATTGATATTTATAATATTTATTGAAGTATTAAATATATTTAACACTCATACTATAGAGTAAAAACTGGGAGAGATGAAAGTGGTGGGAGAGACGGCGCAGCTAAGTATTAATATATTCACACTCTGGAGCCAATATGTCATTGTGGCATACACTGTATGTACTGTATGTACAGTAACTGCCATTTATTTATATGAACAGCGTGGACGCTGATTTGCTTTACCTAATCATTTAAATAATCCATACTATATTTCAGCATGCTTAACAAAATTTACAACTGTTTTTATATAATAAAAATAAAATCAGAACCAGGGATTCTTTTAAAGTAGTTGTTATGTATGAATAATGTAGTGTCTGTAGCAGTGTTCTAACCCTAAATTAAGACCATGCATTCAATCAGTAAGGAACACGTGACTGTTCAATCCCATCCAATGTAATTGGGTGAAGATGGCGCAGGCACTATTTTTGATTGATGTCTATTATTTTTTTTTTCATTTTCATGGCCTAATATAGATGAAGATCTTAAGCTTTTCTTGCCATTGTTGCCAGTTTTTAGCCTCCTCCTCAGCGTGGTACAGGGTACTCCAAACTGCCTGGTCACTTCATTTACGCCTAATTTGTCATCTCTTACTGAATGCATACATGAAGTCAGCTGCTCTGTCTTTATGCCTCTGGAGCAGCTTCGTTTGCGTTGTAATCGATGGGCATCTGTAAAGAAATCTTATTTTACAGTTGGGTTAGATAGCCTGCGCCATCTCACCCGACATAGTTGAGTGAGATGGTTTTTTTTCAACTTTTTAAAAATTGTTTATTTTGTTACTTTTTTTCATTTTGCTTAAGTAATTTTTGACATTACCTTGTGCATATGGTTCCATGTAAGCCGTTTTGAATAATAAAAGTTTTTGGTTATGAATATTAATTATTTTTATCAGTCAATAGAAACAGGTACGTCAGCTCTCCCGGTTTTACCCTATATTAATATTTATATTAATTTCTAGAATAATATTTATCGAAGTATTAAATGTATTTAACACTATATTGTATATTAATTGTCGTTAGCGAAATGAAATTTTCATTAAAAAATTAATTACGTTGTTGAAAATTACGTATCGATAATCAAAAATATTTTAAATTAACTCCAATGGTATAATCTATAGGATGTTATAAAACGAGAGATTTAATTATAATTCGAGTTTAATTGAGTAATAAAAATATTTAACGATTTAAGCCTTATTATGCTAAGAATTTTATTAAATAACTTAATTTCGTATACAAGTACAGTTAAGCGCAAATAACGCGTAACGTCGCCATTACATTATATGCAAAAATTTCCAAAACCTGGGCATTCAGTCTCGCTAATCTTTAACATTGCACAATCAATATCTCACCTGAAGCCAAGTTTGTAGTAGGTTTCAACACACCTTTTATCGCCATGGTAACGTTTGTGCGCCTTCGGAAGAAGAACGTTTTTTTCTTCTTTTTCCTTCGGTTCCTTCATTAAATATCTTTTACATATCACAGAAATATTCCAGTGAGCTTTCAAATAGTAAAATATAATTAATACGCCAATCGGAAAAAAAAAAAAATATTTTTTTAAATAATTCAATACATTAAAATTAGTTTCTAAAATTAAAAATTGAAAATTGTTTTTCGATTAAAGAAACGTAAATTTATTTATGAATGAAGTGGTCGCTTAGCAACAGTAGTAAATTAATTCAATGTTGCTATGGTGAAGTGTACGTGTTCATTTAAGGAAAAAAAACCATCCGTTTTTTATTTTAATTGTGATTACATTTTTATAATAATCTTTATCACGTATTAATTATAATTATCTTCGGAATATTATATTTGATTACATAAAAAAATTTTTTTTTAATGAGATTCGTGCAATTATACTTTCTCGCTTATTCTTTTTTTTTGAAGAAATTTCAGGGGTGGCCAACAGATCGATCGCAATCAACCAGTCGATCGCGGGATGATTTGTAATCGATCTTCGTAAGTTATCGGACGACTCTCTTACTGCATAGTATTTGTAAAACAAACACTCCAAATATAAAATTCTGTTATGCTTCTGTGATGAGTTTTATATAATTTTATTTATTAAATCTAAATTAAGTTTATTTATAAAAATTTTTTTCCGTTTTTCCTTACAGGATTTATATCCTGAATTGCAGCCAGGAACAAAACATATATGGCATTTTTTGTCAAAAAATGAAATTAGTTCTATACAACAACCTATGTTACAAGTACGAATTGCACGGAGTAGCTTGTACCAGCGCCTCTAGTGATGGGATTTCAAAACAAAAAATCTTACAGCAATGGCGTCGAAGTGGAATGACCATATATATTTATAGACCATGCTATGGCTATAACAGAATTTCAGTATATATATTTGTAATTATTATTTATCGTTATTTACAATATTTTCATTTTAATGTTAACAGATTTTTCTAAAAAAGATTGATTAAAAATTGTAGTGAAAGCATTAGGAAAAAAGTTTTTTTTATTATAGATTTAATGGTCATTTTGAGAAAGATTGCGATGAAAAAACTTCTGACATTTTTAAGTAAATCAATATGAAGTAAAATGTATCTATCTATTTTAATTTATTAATGATTATTTATATTAATAGGTAATACATACTATTTTTTTATTTTAAAATGAGGGCGAAAAAATACTTTTATCTACTATAAAAGTTTTTTAGTCAAGAGATAACACCACTTTTCACTCCGTAAGAGCAGATCATTGGGTAAGAGTAGTCAGTGGCGGGGTGAGAGGCCCTATCATAGGTTGTTCACCCCTGCGAAGGGTCAGCTGAATTGTGGAGGATCAGCATCAGCGGACCCCATGAATAAATTTTTCAAGGAGTGGGATATGTGAATCGAATCTGATCATCTAGGATGGATAACCGAAACGTTTCTACGCGGCCATAACTAATGCACACGACAGTTTCAAGTCAAAATATGAATTCTTATACAGTATTGATGATAATCAACAGTTTTGAAATAAAAACATGTCAAAAATAATTATATATAAATTAATGTTTTAATATTTGCCAAAAATATTACAGCAAAAAAATAACATATGTAAACAGGAATTAAATTGAAAAAATTATTGGATCACACTACGGTATATATTATTATAATCATCGTGTCGGTGCTTAATATTTTCTGTAATTCATTTATCAATATCACTTTTTGCTATAAATTTAGGTTTTTAATTATCCAAATTTTTCTTTAATTTAGATAATCATGATATTTTTTGTATTAAATACAAAAAAATATTTATTTTTTGACAATTTAATAAGTAATCTCTTTTTCAAAAGATTTAATTTAAAATATTATGAAAAAATTTATTATAATGTTGTTTCAAATCATTTAGCAGTTCTAATTAAAAAAATTTTATAACTTAATTAACTAAAAATGTCAAACCCATGCACTGGCACTATGAGATGGGATCCAAGAGTTCTGTTCTTTTTCTTCTATCCTGTTATGAGAAAACTCGGATTTCAAACAATTTAAATATTTCTTACAATTAACAATTTCAGATTCTTCTAAATGATCTTCCCAAATGGGAGGACATATGTTATGACTGGGCAATGATGCTCTCATTCTGGAATTTCTTCTGAATGGCATAGTAGAAACTGAAGTCGTATGATTTTGCAATACTGATGACGCACAGTCTAAGGAGGAGATTGTTGAACTATATTCAGTTGGTTTATGATACCAAGGCAAAGTTTTTAATTGTTCTACTGCAGATTTATGTTGACTATTATTATTGTTGTTTGCCTGAAGCAACAGCATTTTAAATTTTTGCATACTTGTAGTTTTTGAAGGACTTTGAATCCTATTGCATACATCGTTATTTATAGAAACAGAATCAGCCAATTGATTATTTCTGTTCATTACATTTCCAAAATTAAGGGATCCAGTTTTAACATGTACATGTTTTTTATCTATAGTTACAGAATTATTTGATGTAGATGTAGTAACATCTATATCTGTTTTTATGTTATGGCGTTTTTTACTGTTATGAATAACAGCAAATAAATTTTCTGTTGTTAATGATGATTTCTTATCATTTGATTGAAAATTTTTCTGAGGTAACACCAAGTAATGACTTTTATTTGGAAGTTTGTCAGAGTAATTTATTTGAGAAGAATCCAAAACTTGAATTGGAGAATAATTAGTTGATAAATTCTTTGGTACAGTTTTTATACTCATATTTGAGTGAGGAGAGACAGAATTATTTGAAGTTGAACTTCCTAATCTGTTTTCTGGATATATAAAATTATTTTGGGAATTATTAGAGATTATAGATGAGGACTGATTTTGTATTATATGTCTAATTTTTGTATGTCTTGGTATTGTATTACAATAATTTACCCTTCCATCCGGATTTAGTTTTACATAGGCACCATAAGAAGGCATTGAAGATCCAGATTGTCGAAATGGCAAAGTAGCAAACTTATATTCTGGTACACAAGAAGGAGAGATATAATTCATTGGATGACCATCTCTTCTCCTTCCTAAGGAATTTGAACTAAAAATGACCGTTCCTAATGAATGTGGTTTTGATTTTGGAAAATTTAAAGATCGGAAATTTGCATAATTTGTTCTTACAAAATTAGAGTGATTTGCTTTTTGACTAAATTGAGATTTAGTTTGATTTTGTCTGATTATTGGTGTAACAGTAACATGATGAACATATTTTAAAGGAATTTTAGAATTTTCTTCATCTAAAGACACTTTGTGTTGCATTGTTTGACTACTTGTTTCTTCAGCTTTATAGCAATTATTTACAATTAAATCTTTGTTTTCCTTCATATTGTCATCATTTTGCTTATTAGTTAAAAATGATGATAATTTTGGTTTTGTTTCTTCTGTACATTTGTATGGCAATTTGTTCATAGCAGGTGAAAAATAGCAATTACTATCCTGTATATTTTTATGAAAATTTTGAGATGTATCATAAATATCACATGTTAATTTGGTAATTGTTTTTTTGTCATAATTTTCTGTTCGGTCTTCTTTCTTTATACTAGAAACTCTTAATGGAGGAATAGGTGGAAACTTTGATATTCCAAACACACTGACTGAATCTGAAGAGATTTCTGTAGCAGTTTGTGATAGTAAGCTATTTATACTGTTATTACCTATTGTGTCCATAGAACTGCAAGATCCATAAGATTTTATTGAACCAAAACTATTTAAACTATTGCTTTCTGAAGATGTTCTGTTCGTCATCCAACCTTCATTGAAACTTTTCAGAGAATCTCCTGATTCACTCGTTTGATTTCTTGAATAATTTCTATAATAAGTTGAATTCTTATCTGATATTAATGTAGTTAAATTATCATTACTATTATCTGTACCACAATTAGAATTTTTGGAAGTTATTGTCTTTTGTTGACTTATTAAGGTAGCTGTTGCTGCAGAATCATCTGATGTATAACCAGTCAGTGTTCCATCTTGAGATCTGTAAAATATTTGACAAATGATAATTTCAGATATTAATATATGAAATAAAAAAAGGATTTATTTTAATCATCAAAAACCAGGAAACTGACAAAAAATATTTTTTCCTCATATTAACAGGAAAATTTATACCACATTTTGAATTTTAGAAAACTTTTTATTAGTAGTATTTCAATTGAATAAGTTTAGTATAAAACTGACAGAACTGTATACAATACACAAAGGTCATAAATCATCAAACAATAATTTTTGATGACTGAATAAATTACTTACATTTTGCTATAATAACTGTCAGTCTGATACTAACTGTAAATTTATTCAGAATTTGCAAAACTTTATAAAAATTTAAAATTTGATTATAATTGTTTATGCATTTCATTTAAAAACAAATAATTTTTTTTTTTAGAAATAAATTAACTAACCTGTCAGTTTCCTGAGCTTCAGATGATGTTGAATCTCTCCCTAAAGAACTTTTTGAAGAATTTTTAAAATGTCGGAAATAGATACCATCTGAACTTTCCATACCCAAACTTCCATTGATCAAACGTTCTTCTGCACATTTGGTTGTTGAAGTTTCTCTTAATTTAACTGCAACAGTCATTGCCGCCGAAAGGGTTGATATTGGTAAAAAACTGCGACCTTTTCTTGTTCCTGATTTATTTATCATGGAACCAGGAACTGACTTTGAATTAGTAATTTCTAAACCTCCCTTTTCTTTTTTATTTTCTTGATTATTCTTAATATTCTTTTTTGACAATTCATTACTTTTATCATTACAACCAATATGTTCAGTAACAGATTCTTTTGGAATTGGCTTATCTTTCAGGTTATTAATATTAGTATCTTGATTAATAATAATAATATTTCTTTTATTCTTTCGTTTCTTTTTTCGTTTAATAAGGAAGTCAAACTAAAAATAAAAATTTTGAAAGTGAAAAATTTTTTTTTCTATTTTAAATAATAAAATAAAATATAAATTACTCACATGTATGAGAGATCTTCTAAAGCTTGACATCTTTTGAAAATTGGAACCTGTAACATCAATAGGAATGAGGTTAGATGGATAATCTAATGAAGTTGTGTGCCTTTGTTTTTCTTCAGATGAAAGAAGACATTTCTTGTATAAACTGTTTCTGCCATGCTCCCACTTGAAAAAATAAAAATACTAGTCAGAATTCTTTATTTTTTAAGATTATAAATAAAAGGAGTAATGAAATTGCAAATTATGATAAACTTATAGAGATTGTTAAGGAGAGAACTATATAAAATTGCATTTAGAATGAATTTAAAAAAAAATTCTTCCAATAAAAATTAAGATGTAAGTTCTGTCTGTTAGTAAATTATTAACAGCTGCATTCAGAATCACAAATTTTTTATCTCAGTGCTATTTATAACATTCAAAGAAATTTATTATTATTTTAACTTACATTTTCCAGTTCAATTTCTTCCCGTCCAATGTCTACTTTTGGCGAAGACTCCAAACTAGAATAAAATTCATCCGAAAACTGTCCAAACTGACAAGGAATTGAATGAGCTTGCCGATAAAGGCTCTGAACATGTTCTGGTCTAGTCAAAGAGGAAAAGACAGTTCGCTCTTCTCTATAATAGGTTCTGAAGTGTCTATTTATCTGCCTCACTCCAGTCAAATCTCCCACAGCTACAAAATGAAAAATCATTAGATGAACATACAAACATATTTACATATTCTATATTATTATAAAAATACAGTACTTACATAAGTAAATTCATATAAAAATAGTTTCAAACTATAGAAGTAGGTCAAACTAAGTTTTGCAATCAACATAAAGGTCAAAACTTGTTATTATAAATGAATAACGCAGCTTTTAAATTCTAGGAACACCTTGAAAATAAGAGTTTTAAATCGGGCAATAACAATTTAGAAAATCAATTTTTAAAGTTGATGCTCGTGACGCGTGACGAAGAGCGTGAGTTCGTTAGGAGGACGTGAACTCATGGAGAAAACGTGAGCTGTGGGAATCTGTTGTCACGAGTATTCCCATTATTACCATCATCTCAGTTTTGTAAACAGATGGCTATCGAAACACCAACTTTCCAAAATCACACATTTCTCGCATATAATTTATCATTATAAAATCATCAAAGCCCTTAAGGTAATAAAATCCAATTAAGAACTGGTTTATAATTTCAGTATATAAGCTTTTCTTTATATCGTAATAAAATTTAAACGAGTTCAAAACTTCCATCAAATTAGTTTAATCTGATACATATGTAGTTTTTAATTAATTAATTCGAAATAGTTTAACTAAATAATTTTCGAAGTATGTTTTAAATTTATTTTTTTATGCAGCTCACGATCCAGACGGGAAACGTGATTTAACGCTACAAGTGTGCAAGTAGGTCACGTGTTCCTATACTTTATGCCAATCTTCTTTGTCATCTTACTTATAACAAAGGAAACTGTTAATAAAATTTTATAAAGATAAATTTCTTTCTTTCTCTTTAGTCATAGATATAGAGGTATGTTTCGATACAACTCGTATGAGTTTGGATTTTTATTCCTTCCTAACGCTACACCTGTCTTATTACCTAAGAAACGAATCTAGTAGTTAATTCCAATGCAAGGTCATTCGTGTAATATAAACCTAACTTTAAAAAGAAAATGAAAAAAAGTAAAGTTACTTTTCAAATTTAAATCCGTACAATAACTGTTTTTTGTTTTTGTACTTCACACCTCCTAACTTAACAAAGCATTTGTTGGATATTTAGAATCATGGATTTATACAACTCTGTTTTATAAGTCTAATTAAAATTTTATTATAAACGTCATTTATCACAAATCAGTTTTTTTTTTTTTACAACTCCTATCCGCTATAAAGTTATATTTACAGTTATCGTACATCTTACGTGTACAATGCAAATATTTATGCATTAAATTTAAAAAATTATCTACATTAAAAAATAATTTTACTTAAATTCTACATCATATTTCTCCTAAAGTTCTATCCAAGTTTTGTTTTTTTCGACATCTCAACTATTAAAAATAACAAAAATTTGTAATATATTCGCATTCCTAGTATTTTTAATAAGTACTGTATTTTATAATACACACAAAAATATGATTTAAAACAACACTTACGAACTGGAACAGTTTTCGCATTGATTGATTTGTTGTATTCGTTGCATTCCTGAATTTTCCTCTTCAACCTATCCGTACGCCTGTTAATGTCTTTGCACTCTAGATATATACCAGCAAACACGCGTTCGGCGACGTATACCACATAAGCTAACTGATGGATAACCGATATCAATTTGGCACTGGTCCTCTCTTCTAAAATGTCTCTGTTTCTTTCAATTTTAGTGTTAATGACGTCTGGCATATCTCCAATATATGCTTCATCGACTATCACCTGTGATGTAGCTAGAAAACGCCATTTTTATCCTCTAAGAAGGCAGACAGGTGGGTAGTAAGGCAATGTGACCCCGTCCTGTTGAGTTCCCTCCGGCTAACTTTACTTGGGAAAGAGAAACTAACTAAAGCAGAACTTTGCCAGATGTCGGATATTTTCGCTCTCTCAACTTTCTCCGCCTTTTAAAAATTTATTATTAGTTTTTTTCACTGTGATAAATTTCGTGTCACGAACGCGTTTTCAACAATTTCCTGTTATTATTTTAAATATTTATGTAACTATCTGATCCGTTACTACTAAATTAAAAAATTGTTTCTAAATTCGATCCTTTATTTTTTTTTATAATTTTTCCTATTTTTATTCATTTATGTTTATAACTTACCAATTTTTTTTCTATCAATTTATTTTACAAAATATTTTACAGTTATGTACACTATTCTTTTCTATAAATACTAGTTATAATTTTCTCTAGTATTGAGTTTTAATCATAATAGACTATATATATGTAGCAATTTATTCAATTTTTTTCTAATCTATTAATTTAACTGAAACCGATTTTAATAAATTCATTTGCTTTATATCCGTAAACACAAGAGTAATTTTAACATATTATGTTATCAACTAATGCCAAATTCCAATTAGATAAAGAGAATACCGATTTCCAGATTATATTACAAAATAACTCACACACACACACACAATTTTCATGAATATTAAATATTTTAATTGCTAACCAGCAGCAATTTTCAATAGAACTGAAGTAAATATATATTCAAAACATTGTACAGTACAAGTATAATATAAGGCATATAATAAAGGATAGAGAAAACCTTCATTGCCAATTAATATTGACATTTCTATTCTTGAGGATTTTCTGCTTTGCTTCTTATCCCCACTGAAGGTGCAATATTTGGTCCAATCCGGTCCTGATCACAAATTATAAGTTTTGGTGCATCAATGATTGGAATGGAAGACAAAGAATTAAAAAAATTTAATACTTGCGATATTCTTTTAGGTACATATATATATATTTTTTTCTTGTACAGAATAATCAGAATTATATAGTAAAAAGGCACCACTGAAATTTTCATGATATGTTATTTTAAATTGTACATTGACACACTATGTTTATTCTTCACATAGGAACATAAATAGCATGCATAGAATGTGTGTGTATGTGCTCATACAATATTTAAAATTATTATAAATATCTATGCAATATCTGTTTTTGACTGTGCAATTCTGTTTTTTATACAAATTTATCTTATTAAAAAGACAATCTACTCTTCAAAATAAATGACTATTTTATACAAGTTACAAATATGCATGCTAATCTTTCTAAATCAATTGCAGTTTTATTCATATATCATTCCAAATTGTTTTAAGATGATAATGGACATACACACACAATATGCATGAAGTGGAGATCAAAAAACATGTAAAGAATAGGCATAATCTTTTGATACTTCATAAAGTACCAATTATTTTAAATTTTTGTACTTATCATGCACTCAAATGATGCAAAATTTTAAAATAGAATATTCTTTATATTTTATATGGAAAAACTTCTAAGTTTTTCTATATTAAGCATTTGTGTAAGTGAAGAATATAAAAATTTTAAGCATATAAAAAGAAAACATAAAAGATTTATATAACAAATTTTTAAAATTCTTAAATAGAATGATCTTGCTTTAAGTACAAAAATTATATATATTTTTGTGTCAAAAATTAAATAATGAAATTAATGAGAGAATTATGCTGCATAAAAACATGAGTTCTGATATTAACATGAGGAAAAGTTTCATTTCATCATTTCATTGCTGGATTTTACTTTTCCACCATTAAAAATTTATCTAAGCTACAATTTCTCTTTAGAAAGTTGTAAAACAGATCTTGCAAAATTAATGGCAGGTTAGTTTTAATGAGATGTTAGAAATGTTATCAATAATCATAATGTTCTTCGAGACTGCATTGAAGAGCGTAACAAAAGTGAGCAATCTATCCACATATTTGGTTTATCTAATACTGAACGCCAAACAATCATTTCCTCTCCTTGAGAATCCATCCATTCAACATCACGCCCTTCATATTTACCTATTAAGAATCATATATAATAATAAGTTAATATGTCATAAATATATTTCATAAATTTTATAAAAATCCCATTACCTGTTCCAAGATTCAGTCTTACTCCTCCAAGAAAATCATTGCTAGTTATTTTATCATAGTCCCAAATTGTTAGTTCTAAACATCTGTCATGAAGATCTTCAATTGACACATCATCATAAACAAAAGTGTGATTCCATTTAGGATTGCATGTTTTCTTTATAACATGTGTTTTTTGTTTCCCTGATTTACTTTTATCTGGTAATAAATAGCTGTAAAAATAAAATTAATTATTTTAATTTATAATTAGTTCTCTTAAACTAATATACTATAGTATACTATCTTTTTAGTATACTAAAAAGAAAAATATCTCAAATTATTACCTTTTACAAAATGGATCAGAAGTTCCATTAGACCGAACAGCCATAAGATTTCTTGCTTCTTTAACTAAAACATGCAATGATCCTTTGGCAGGCCTTCCAGAACGTTTGCTTGGTTTTTGCATTGTAACATCAGGTGGAACATATTTTAATGCAAGATTTAAATCTCCTTTGTAACTAATTGGTGAATCTAATGACTCTAGCTAAAAATCAGCCATTAATTAGATTTAGTATAATTTTAATACAATTGTTATTTAAGATTAAAATTTATAAAATACTAACTCTTTCTTGGAGAGGATACCATCGTAAACCAGGATTTTCAAAAACTTCATATCCTAAAGGCAACATGACTTCTCCTAGAAAATCATTTCTTCCAAACATATCACTATGCCAAATAGAGAGCCATAGTGTGCGTGTTTCTAATTCACTGATTGTCATTGGAAACTAAAATTATTAGAGAGATTGTAATTAATAATGATGAACTGAGGTCAGTAAATTTTAATTACTTTTACTTATAAAATTAAGAAAAATTGCTTTAGAATGAATGTACACTTTTACTAATAATAAACATTTTCAGCCAATACTGTAGATCAACATTGGTTAAATGCAAAGAATAGATTTTGTATTCTATGGTCCATTGTGCAAGCTGAAAAGTTTCTTTTTTAATAAAAGTGCACATGTACAATAAATGTAGGAAGTGTTTATTTTAAAATAGAACTTTTTATTTTGTTAATTTTTACATAGGATTGATTTCTGAATACTTTTATTTACTTTTAAAATTTCATCAAAATTTGGATTTAATGTATGTTTTTTCACTTTAGTTTTCCTTTTACCACTCTTTGTCCTATCTGGCAGTAAATAAACTTTGGTATAACTAGAAAAAAAAAAAAAAGATATATTTTAGTAAAGTGAAATTTTTATTTAGTTATCAATCATATTTAATATTGTTAAAATAATTCTAACTGAATATAACTCAAAATTTATTTAAATTTAAAAATCAGCATACATTTGCTTACACCATAGGCACAAAGGTAAAAACTATTAATTACTAACATTGTTACAACAATATTAATCATGGGATTTTCTTTTTATAACAACATACTTTACTAATACTATACAAAAAATTAATATTTAATTATGACATTATATATAAATTCTATTGGAAGTCTATTTGTTTCAAAAAGTTATTTAATTAAATAAGATTCAAGCATAATTGAACAGATATTTATCTTCCCATCAAAGAATTATTTTTATTAAAATTTTTAAATGTCTAACTAGTATAAATATAATTTTATTGTTTCTTAATTTTATTAATATAATACTTACGGATCAGATCTGTTTTTTCTTGTATCTACAGCAGCTAAATTGCGACACTCTTTAACATGTACTTCCATGGATGATGCTTTGTAATTGTAACTTAATCCAAACAGGACTTCTCCACTTACAACAACAGTTCCATATCTACCTCCTCCAGCTGCACTATATACACTGGTCATACTTTCACTTCTAGCCTAAAAGAATGATAGTTTTGATAAATTATTTAATATAAAATTTTTGAAAACATATATTTTTCTAGCTACAATTAACTTACCACAAATGATGAGAGTGAAAGTTGACTCCTACTGTAACTGAAAACCTGATCAACATCATCATCCTGAATACTAACACTCACTTTGTCAGAACTAGCAGTACTGTTTTGTCGTGATGCATTCTTAAAAGTTTAAAAATGATTAATAAGTCAAGTTTAAACTGAAGTGTAATTACTATATTCCTTATTTCTATTAAAAACTTACTTCAGTATAATCACAGACTGATATCTGTGGAACAGGTGCATTTTCTTGTTTGCAATCATCACTACCACCAGATAAAGATCTTCCTCTCACTCTTAATCTTCCATGAGGAGATGGCCTATGTGATAAGCTACTTTCATCTAAAATAAATAATAATTTGTAAGATTAGGTTAGGTTAGGATAATTTTAATTATATCACACATGGGATATTTTTAGTAGTGGCCAGTTTTAGAGCCACCACCCAAGATGGAATCAAACAAAGTTTAAGAATGAGGTTCAATGGACTGGCTAGGCTGAGATCCTTTCCAAAACACTGGAAGTATGGGACTCACAACTGATCCTCGAAGGTGTTAAGGAATTGCTTTACCATGCAGTCATCTAGACAATGATACTTTTTAAGAAAAGAATCAAAGTTACTATTTAATAATGTTTTCAGAAACAGTATAATATAAAGATATATTACCATTTTTGCCTTTTAAAGTTAAAATATTTGTTTGATGATGAAAAACTGTAATTCAAGAGTGGGAAACCTTTTTTTGTAGGGGGCTGTATAGAAAAATTTATGGTGAGCCACGGGCCAAAACAAAAACAATTGATAATAGAATTTTTTTAAAAAAGAGAAGGTACAGATATGTAAGTATACATAGCGTTATTTAAAAACAGAGAAGGTACAGATATGTAAGTATACAGGGTCTGGAAAAATCGCCCCCTGTAGATAATGAATAGGCTACAAAATTGCAAATATAGTCAACCCCCTGTAGATAATGAATAGGCTACAAAATTGCAAATATAGTCAACTCGGAATATTTGGAATTTTTACTGATGTCTTTAAAACTGTTTAAAATGAATAAATACGAGTGTGCTAGGCAAAAAGTTAATTATAATGATCTGTTGACGATATCTTTAAAACTGTTTAAAATGAATAAATGCGAGTGTGCGAGGCAAAAAGTACATTAATTACTGATAAATTGGCCATTTGATATATTTATTATAGGAGAGTTGTAATGTGTCTGTTGACGATATCTTTAAAACTGTTTAAAATGAATAAATGCGAATGTGCGAGGCAAAAAGTAAATCATAATGTAGTTAAATGGTAAAAAGTTAAGATATTGGAGCAATTTATCGCTAATTTTACGTTTTTATGAAGTCTGACACTCCACAAAAAGTATATTCAGTTAGTAGTTTTATAATGTGTTCAATATTATGATTTTTGTAAATATTAAATATTAACCTATGCCGTATGTAATCAATACGCTTCATTATATAATCTGTCCGCCATCGATTTATAGATGAATTAATATACTGTATATAAGAATACATTACCAATATACTACATATACATATTTTCATTTATTAATATTTTATTAATACATGAATAAATACAGAGCGGTTTAATTGTTAAAAATATTAAAAATACAAGTATTTTTGGCATCATCCATTGTTACATCATACTCTCGCCATAACACGTATTCCCTGTCATATTGTCTGTTGGATAAGGCTATAGTGATCTAACAATGATACGTTTATATGGGGTCCGGAAAATCGCCCCCTGCATTTCGCCTCCGACAATTCGCCCAGCACGTTTGGCTCCCAGCACATTTCGTCCCCAGCACTTTTCTCCCCCAGCACATTTCGCCCCCTGTAGATAATGAATAGGCTACAAAATTGCAAATATAGTCAACTCTCGATATCTGGAATTTTTAGCCCCCTGTAGATAATGAATAGGCTACAAAATTGCAAATATAATCAACTCTCCATATCTGGAATTTTTATTGATGTCTTTAAAACTGTTTATAATGAATAAATACCAGTGTGCGAGGCAAAAAGTTAATTATAATGTAGTTAAATGGTAAAAAGTTAAGAATTTGGAGTAATTTATCGCTAATTTTACGTTTTTATGAAGTCTGACACTCCACAAAAAGTATATTCAGTTAGTAGTTCTTTAATGTGTTCAATATTATGATTTTTGTAAAAATTAAATATTAACCTATGCCGTATGTAATCAATACGCTTCATTATATAATCTGTCCGCCATCGATTTATAGATGAATTAATATACTGTATGTAAGAATACATTACCAATATACTACATATACATATTTTCATTTATTAATATTTTATTAATACATGAATAAATACAGAGCGGTTTAATTGTTAAAAATATTAAAAATACAAGTATTTTTGGCATCATCCATTGTTACATCATACTCTCGCCATAACACGTATTCCCTGTCATATTGTCTGTTGGATAAGGCTATAGTGATCTAACAATGATACGTTTATATGGGGTCCGGAAAATCGCCCCCTGCATTTCGCCTCCGACAATTCGCCCAGCACGTTTGGCTCCCAGCACATTTCGTCCCCAGCACTTTTCTCCCCCAGCACATTTCGCCCCCTGTAGATAATGAATAGGCTACAAAATTACCGCCAGCACATTTTGCCCCCTGTAGATAATGAATAGGCTACAAAATTGCATAGTACCCCCTGTAGATAATGAATAGGCTACAAAATTGCAAATATAGTCAACTCGGGATATCTGGAATTTATATTGATGTCTTTTTAAGTTTTTACAATTTAAATGAATAAATAAGAGTGTGGGAGGCAAAACGTTAATTATAATGTAATTAAATGCAATTTTACGTTTTTATGAAGTCTGGCACTCCACAAAAGGTTTATTCAGTTAGTAGTTCTTTAATATGTTTAATATTATGATTTTTGTAAAAATTAAACATTAATCTATGCCGTATGTAATTGATACGCTTCATTATATAAACTGTCTGCCATCGATTTATACATGAATTAATATATATATATAAGACGCGTAACAAAGTTAATTCGATAAAAATAAATTTTGCGCTTTTTATAAATCGATCTATAGATGAATTAATATATATATATATAAGACGCGTAATAAAGTTAATTCGATAAAAATAAATTTTGCGCTTTTTATAACTTAACTTTTTACAATTTAAATGAATAAATAAGAGTGTGGGAGGCAAAACGTTAATTATAATGTAATTAAATTGTAAAAAGTTAAGAATTTGGAGCAATTTATCGCACATTTTACGTTTTTTTATGAAATGTAGCACTCCACAAAAAGTATATTCAGTTAGTAGTTCTTTAATGTGTTCAATATTATGATTTTTGTAAATATTAAACATTAACCTAAGCCGTATGTAATCAATACGTTTCATTATATAATCTGTCCACCGTTGATTTATAGATGAATTAATATATATAAGACGCGTAACAAAATTAATTCGATAAAAATAAATTTTGCGCTTTTTATAACGCGTTATTATTTTTTCTATTGTAATTTACTAATCCAAAATAACGTAGATCATTATCAGAAACCCATTCAAAAGAAGCTTCGCCGAACTTATCCTCGAACTTCAATTGGGGACAAAATGTGCTACTGCACTATAATATGGAAGTAGACTTGTTATAATGATATTGCACTTGTTAAATAATTAACGAATTCGACTGCGCGCGTCTATGATGCCCCGCGAAGCACGCATACACGCGCGAGTAATCACGTTCCTATTGTTCACATATCGGCATTCGTATTTGGAGGAAGCCAGTCATAGACGGCCATGCAAATGCACTGGTTAACAACGACAGCGTTCGACTTATTTTTGTGTAGTGTCATAAGTTCTCCATGTTGACAGTGTGTGGGAAAAACTTTTCGTAAATCTGTGTGGTTATTATTAATTTTAAATCAATTAATTAAACTTGATGATGATTCGTGAAAAATATGTTAAAATTACATCATCTAAATTTTTATCGATAGCCAAAAAATGTGATTATTTTGATGATACAGTTGTTTGCTATGCCTAATTAAACGCACATTTGATTTATTTCGCAGAAAAATACGTAATAAGTTTAGAATAGCCAAAAAATGTGATTATTTTGATGATACAGTTGTATGCTATGCCTAATTAAACGCACATTTGATTTATTTCGCAGAAAAATACGTAATAAGTTTAAAGTTCTATCTTATAAATATGATGATTTGTTATATGGAAACTATTCATCAATAATTCAAACTATAAAACTAAAATTGAGGCGGAAGTGAAACACCATTTCTATTGGTTCACTCAACGTGTATAGATAGACGCGTGCGTTTAGCGCGCGATTCTATTCGACAAACTCGCGCGGATATTGACATGCGCTGACGAGGTCACTGCTGTTACCATGATCATCGCCGCATTTAAACGCGCACTCGCTGTAGTGTGAACCGGCCTTAATGCGGAATTGTCCGTCGCGCAATTCCATTGGCTACGTTCAGCAGGCTCAACTGTTTTAAGTGAGCAGATGAGTTGTAGCGGTAGCGGTTGGTATATCTGCTGAACGCTAATAGAAACAGGGGGCGCGATTATTGAAAGAAAACCACTGAAGAAAACGAAGCCAGTTATAAACACCATTAAATACATATACTTTATATATTATCATTTGTTCCTTTGGATTAATAACATCCATGGGCGCAGCCATCTTGAAATAACTCAACATGTTGGATAGTAGCGTAAATGAAATCCGCTACCAAACGTAACGTCACTCACTCAACAAGTTCGATAGTAGCGCTACCTTGAAGACGCGTTCACAGAAAATCTCTCAACTGTTCCACAACAGTTGAGTCTGCTGAACGCAGCCATTGTTGTTTATATGCAGCTTGCGCTAGTAGCAGAGTGTTCGTAGTGCTTATCGTGTTTGCTCCGTCTCTTTTAGACAATTTGCTTGACTTGGACATTACACTTAAAGACAAAGCATTTTGAATCATACTAAACTGTATAATTTTATCGACAACAAACAATATTTTTTCATTTTTACCATAATTTTTCTATTTTATCCAAATACGTATATACTATATTTATAATGTGTACGCATATTTCGAAAGTTGCAGTACCTCCACGATTTCAAATCACGAGCCGCCACTGCTCATAAAAATAGTTTGGATATCTTTTATTTTTTAGATAATCAGAAATATCTAATATGTAAAAAACATGCCAAATACGGTACCAAGAAAATAGGATATTTATTATAGTCTAAATGTAGTTACTTTGCTTGACACTGTTGGTTGAGTTTAAAGAAAATAGAATTAAGTAGTTATTTCCTAATTTCTTAGCACTATATTTAGCTTATTTTTTACATATTAGATATTTCTAACTAGATTTCTTATATTTATATTTTAGTAATACTTGCTTTTATCAAGTATTAACTATAATAATTAAACTCTAAATAATAAAATTTTGTATTGGTCTGTTTATGCTGCATAAGAATATTATAATAGTAGCCATTTCAAGGCACTCAAAAGGGCTGGCCAACACTTTCAATGAGATGGTTGAAGGATGGTGCCAATAAATCTCTCCTGAAAAACCTGAAAGTGCAGGATCAGAATCAAATTCTGACACGGTTATTTTTAACTATCCATCGACACAAATTTTGAGGAAATCTTTAGAGCATTGTCAATAAATATTTTTTTTTTTTAACTAACAATGTAACCTTGTAAATTAATGTGTCATGAAATACGAACATTAGTTTCAAATTATTCTAATTAATTTTCTATATTATATATAGAAAATTAATTAGAATAATTAAATGCCAATATAGTATATTATACTATATTGGCATTTAAATATGTTATCTAGAATAGTTTGAAATTATATAAATTATTGGATAATAATGACTAACATATTTTTGTAACTTTTTAGACTTTTTTAGATGATTTACTATTTTATAATAAATTAAAATGAGAGCAAAACAATAACAATTTCATTTTTATTAATATTGTTCCTTTGTAAATTTCATAATTTAATTTCACGGTAGATTAAATATTTTTAATAATAATTTTTTTCTTTGTTGTATGAGATTTAACACAGTATAGTGGGAAAAATTGCTTAAATAATTGGACAAAAATTCTAAATTGTTCTTCAAATAAATATTGTTTTTTAATTAATGACTGTTTAATTTGTAGGAATATATTATTAATACTTATCAGATGGAATAATTATGTATGTTTTTCAAAACATTACACGATAGTTCATGCATACTCTAACATTGCCTGATATCTTTTTTTTCTCTCTCTTGAAATCATGATATCTGCCTATTATTATGATTTCAACATTACAATAGAGTCCCAATTATCCAAAATAATAGGGACTCAGGGAATTTTGGTCCATATTATTCAGATAATTAGGATTTTACTACATTGTAAATTAGAACAACAAAACTTTTTAATAAAATATTTATTTTTTATATTATAAAATAATTTACAATTACAAACTTGCAATTACAAAATTTAAATCTTAATGCAAGTCAGTTTGTTTCATATTTTGTTGTCTTTTATATTTGTTTTCATGAGAAATCTTAAAATGTATTTTTTTTTTTTATAAAAATATATTTGTACCTTTATACACTTTTTAACTTTTACTTAGAAAGTTTATTTAGTAACAAATATATTATTCAATAAATTAAATTTATGAAAGAAACTTAGTAATAAAAAGGTTTTAAAAGAACTTAATAAATATAACAGCATCTAATTTAAAATAACTCTGATGTATGTTGAAATAAACCACGATCAATAAATTCCTTATTTAACATAATTCCATCCAAAGTATAAAGATTAATGTATAATACTGAATCTTGCCTGAAATTTAAATAAAAGAAAATATTTAATAAAAATGAATTCTTGATTATAAAGATATTTATCAAATAATTTAATATTTAAAAAATACAGAAATTTCTTAAATTATGAATAAGGCATTTTGTTTTCAAACTTTTTAAAATTTCAAAAATCTTCAAGAATTTTAAATAATAGAATAGCAAAATGCAACAACAACAAATATAAATAATTTTATAATTTTAACATATGACAATATTTCAAAATGGCAAAATTTATGCCGAAAATCCTTGCTTTATAATCTCAACTTTTTATTGAAATCTCCGAAATACGAAACTTCTAGTACATCTAATTATAGCATATATTAAGCAAAACAATATGTATTGCTTTTATTATCTCTGATGCATTATGAGAATATTTTTTTTAATTATAATAAAACTTACAAATAAATTACGTTCCTGACTCAAAGTACACCCCTATATATAATTAAGTTAATAATTTAATCCTTTAAGGAACTATTAGAATAGATTATTAAATAGATATAGATTATTAAATAGATTATAGATTATTATAAAATAAATATGGCTATATATATAATAAAATCTTAAAATTGCAACTGTTGCCTACTCTCGGTAAGAATAGTGTATTTTCTCTATAGGCATATAGAAAATACACTATTCTTACCGAGAGTAGGCAACAGTTGCAATTTTAAGATTTTATTATATATATAGCCATATTTATTTTATAATTCAGTATTTATGTACAGATAGCCTTCAACTTATAATACTGTTGCTTATAGTTATGATGCAACCAATAAGTTTTGTGACTAATCAATAAAATTCACTTGTGAAGAAGTCTGTACAAAATGATCTGTTATACTATCCATTGTATATGTGATTCCTTTGGTTTTGTATTTGAAAGTGCCAAAGTCTTCATCCTCCTTTTGGAATCTTGTTATTCTTTCAGTAATATGATTAATTAAAATATAATTTTTCCTACAACAATAATATATGTAAACAAGAAGTTTGAGAAAAAATTAAATTGCCTACTTTCCAAAGATATTATTTACTGGTTTTGTATGTCCAATTTTAATGCTAATTTAACCAGTGTAGATATCATAATGACATCACAACAGAACTGTGACATTGATGCATATTGAAATACATAATGCTATGTTAAGAAATCAGTTAAATCATATATTACCCCAATAATGCTAATGCTTAGTGCCAGGTATTGACAATAATATAAGCTAAAATTGTGATAAAAATGAAATTCTATTCTATAGAATTAGTTGATCCTTTAGGATTAAAGGATGTGACATTGACATATCCTTTAATGGCAGAACATCCCTACCAAATTTCATGAAAATCTGATAATTAGTTGAAAAGTTATTAATGGGGGGACACACTGACTGATCTTATAAGTCTCCATTTACTTAGAAAAGTAGGCTAAAAAATTGGTTCTGTAAATGCTGATAGACAGAATAGGAATTGCAATGACATGAGATAATATGGAGGAGAAAGTAGAGAAAAGTGCTGGACTGAAGAAGTTTATTGACAATTTAGTTATTTTAGGATAATAAGTTTTCACCTATCTTGTAAGTGTGGACTTGGGTTTTTTTGTTATTAAATGAATATCTTCATTAAAGTTTAAATAATTACTTTGCTAGGAACTATTGGCTATGCAACTTTACTAAAAAATAATTGATTTAAAATGACATTTTTAGAGAGTAAAAAAATGCCCAATGCAAATGATGGAACTTTTGATTACAAATATGATTGTCTAAGTTTATTCATTATATATGCAATGAGAAATTTCATTTCTTTATTTCCATCTTATGATGTATTAATTTGTGATCTGGCCACTGTTATAGAACCCTAGAACACACAATAAGTCAAGGTCATTTTTCTGAATTATCACTTTTCTCCTAACCAACATCTATAATAGAAATCACAATAGAACCAATATTTCAAATATTATCATTTTAATATTTGAAATATGTTAATATTTATATGGAATATGGTTTTGATAATGCAAACTAAAGAATATCAACATCTATAATAGAAATCACAATATAACCAATATTTGAAATATGTTAATATTTATATGGAATATGGTTTTGATAATGCAAACTAAAGAATAGTTTTTCTACTGTATAATTTGTAATGTGTTTCTTGGCTCTTCAAATTTATAGTCAATTCATTCATTCAAATTTCATATCATCACTTACTTATATACTATATTATAATTTATCAAGCAATTCAATTTTGTCAGAAAACTAAAACCTATCTTTCTTTTGATAAATATTGAAATACAATTTCATTTATACTTATAATCAGATTGTTATTGCAATAATTTCTATTGTGAGGCCCGCACGGCCCGCTGGGCCTGCAAGACTAGAACAAATGGTTACCAAGAAGCGGACAGCCTACAAGCGGCATGTGACGCGGATAAGGACAGGTGATGAGAGGCCGGACAAAACGGACACTGAGACTAGGTTTGTTGATACAAACATCTTCTTTTATTGGAGAGAGATGAATTATTTACATACAACAGACCTGACAATTTATGTCGGAGGACAATACCTCAGGTTAGTTGGTGATTTCTCCACTTGTTATTCTAATTGGGCAGTGTGTCCTGGACTGGCTCCAAGGGTGATATTTGACGATCCGTTCTACGACAGTGTCCCCTTAGGATGGAGTCAGGAGATTGTACGGAGGTGATGTACAGTTCAGCTCGGCTTTTAGTTGGTGGATGCTGGAGTTCGATCTGTTGGGGCACTCGGATGTGGGTCCTCGAACAGATATAACGGAACTGATTCCTTTGAACTTGCTGGTTAACTAAAGTTCACAGTTCTTTCGTCTCGAAATTAGACAATTTACGAATCTTCAAGAGATGATAGTTTGGAACTGCGTAGCCCGCACTACCTCTATAAGGTCGGGCGAGATCAACGAATTTTGCGTAGCCCGCACTACCTCTATAAGATCGGGCGAGATCAACGAAATCGTCTGCTATGGCAACAATGGGCTGACTTCCACCACGGGCTGGATCCGACTGTATTCTTCAGCGGGCTAGGACCAACTGTGTACTGTCCTGTGGACTGCAACCAACTGTCCTACACGGCGGGCTGGAACCAACTGTCCTTTCTTTGTTCAAAATCCCGGTTCTATCCTATCGATAGAACAAATAAACATGTCTCCCTTTTTCCTGGGAAGATGACATCTCGACCTCTGTCTCATAACTTCACACAACCCCTCCAAACACCTGCACAATGCCGGAGTTCTTGTGCGGTTTACATCACAAGGTGTTTATTTTCATTTCAGGGGATAGTGGAGAACGGAGTATTTCGGACCCAGCCGGAGAAGGGACCTCCTCACCCGATGTTGCCTATAAAGTTGTCAACCCTGTTAACTTACGATCGGGTGAAAAGTGACATTCTCCAGTGGGCTGACCTCGGGCCCCCACACTATTATAGAAGTAAAATCAGATTGTTACTCATCAATCAGTCAGATTGTGTCAGACTAACAATAAGTTTCACAGCCGACCTCGGGCCCCCACACTATTATAGAATTAAAATCAGATTGTTACTCATCAATCAGTCAGATTGTGTCAGACTAACAATAAGTTTCACAAAGATAAATGAAGAAAATCAACAAATACTGAAATTGGGAAAGATATGCACAAAAATGTACCTTATACATTCAATCTTCATTCTGTGCATTTCTCAAAACAGTTGTATCATGTTGGTTAGAAATGATGTATGTCTTTATATTTCAAGTATCCCATAAGTGAATTTTAAGTAATGCTGAAAAATGGTTGCCAGCATTTTACTGTGAATAATCAAATTTCAACATATTGGGCTGATTGTTTAAACTAAGTTTCTATTGTCCACGATTTACAGTAAAAACCACTTCTAGACGGTGTTCAGATAAATCGGGCTGACCAATGTCTAACAGAATGGTGGCTAAACTTCCGCTATTACTACAGTTCCTACGTGCCCTCATCATTTGAAAATTTTCAGCCAATCAGTATCTTGGTTTTACAAGCATTGCAAAACCATGCCGAGTCTAACAGAATGGTGGCTAAACTTTCGCTATTACTACAGTTCCTACGTGCCCTCATCATTTGAAAATTTTCAGCCAATCAGTATCTCAGGCTCTATCAACAACATCAGTAATATGGTGGAAGTTTGAAATGAAAAATGTTTTAAATTACACTTAAAACATTTAATATATTCTTTAAATTATATTTCACTGACTAATAATTCAAATTAAATATGGAGGATTCTACAAACTATGAAAATTTAACGCATGTGCAAAACGACGCAGTCTAGATTCTAAACCTGGCTAGTGGTTGGTCTAGAAATATACTTTAGAAACCGGTTTTCTAGACCTCGTCTGAGCTACATCTGCTAAGACACTTCATTTATGCAATGCAAATTTAAAAAAAACCATAGTTCAGACTGCGGTCGAGGTCTAGAACGTGTTTAAACAATTGGCCCATTGAGTTTGCATTATATCAGGAGTTTACTGTATTACCAAACATAACTGAAATAATTAGTTAGTTGCATTAACTGCTGGATTTATCACAAATTATTTAATATTTAATCAAAATTTTATTGCTAAAAATCAAAAATTGTCAATAAATTTCTATATTTTTTATGTTTGTTACATCTATGATATATAAAAGAACAAATGATTATATAGTAATCTAAATTTTAATTATTTAATGAAAAGCAAAACATTAGAATTTATAATTGATTGTTAAGGCTAATATATAAAATTTTTTTCTTAAAAAAATTTATGTTCACACACAAATTAAGAGAGAATTTGTTTTAAATTTTTTGCTATGTCAAACATAAATCATTATTAGAAATAAAAGATTCTAATTCTAGATGAAATTTTTTTCTTAAAAAAATTTATGTTCACACACACATTAAGAGAGAATTTGTTTAAAATTTTTTGCTATGTCAAACATAAATCATTATTAGAAATAAAAGATTCTAATTCTAGATAGATTAAAGATTATTCCAAATATTTAATGCTATTTATACTTACTTTGCTAATATTAAAGCAACTAAAATTTTTTCTTCAGTTAGATTACGAAAAAGAGACCTATAAAATAAGAAAAATTGTAAATAATTTAAATTTTTATAATTTATGTATTTTATGAGATTTATTATTATATATACAGTCACTATCAAATTTGATCACAATTGCAGCTTTTAAATTGTTTCGATTTTCTACAAAACAGAGTATTTCATCCACCAAAATTTTAATTGTAGACTTTTATGAACAACAGAAGTTGCAATATAAAGAAAATGTTCAGTTTTCCAAATATAAAAATTCTAATATTAAACAGAATATATTATTGAAGAATAGTATCAGAGCTGAAAATTTCAGTGAATTCTAGAAAATATACTGCACAAAGTGATGAACAATATCAGGCCTTATACTAGTCATTTATTCTAAAATACACCAATATAATGTTATTGAATAGTAGTATCAGAGCTGAAAACATCAGTGAATTCTAGAAAATATACTGCAGAAAGTGATGAACAATATCAGGCCTTATACTAGTCATTTATTCTAAAATACACCAATATATTTAAAACTTTATTAGAATTTGTTTTAATTCATTTTTATTATCTTCACAAAAGTGAATTTGTGTCAACATTATTTTCTACACTATGAATTAGTAATTTATTAGCAGCAGGATAAAGAGAAAGAGAAGCAGTGCTCACATACTGATAACCTACAGAAATTTACCTTCTACGAATTTGTGTCAATATTATTTTCTACACTATGAATTAGTAATTTACTAGCAGAAGGATAAAGAGAAAGAGAAGCAGTGCTCACATACTGATAACCTACAGAAATTTACCTTCTAAATCACCATGCAATCTATTTTATTAACTGTGTAAAAATGATTTGACTATGTAATGAAGTGTAGCATTTGTAAATAGTGATAACAAATCCATTATTTATCAAATATGGATTAACAAATCCATATTTGCTACTGTGTCATATTTTGCTAGAAAAATATTTTACTGGAGAAAAAATCATGTCAATTAAATACTATGGTTTGATGAATTTTTATTCATTTATCCAAAATGTTTTCTGTTTCATATGAAAGGATATCATCAAGTAATAATCTATTAATATTTTTCATCGGATTATCAAGGAGATGATTCTTTATAATTTTATAATAAAGTTTTCATTTTAGCAAAAGTAACAATGACATAAAAATACTATTTCAAATGCATCATTTAAAAATAGTAGTTTAAAACACTAAATTTAATGTAATTTCTGAAATAATTATGTCATTTTTTAATATAACTGATTTATGAGAGAAACTATTACAGGTAGGCCTTGATTAGTGCGAATAATTGGTTCCACAAATTTCTCGGAAAACACTAAATTTAATGTAATTTCTGAAATAATTATGTCATTTTTCAATATAACTGATTTACGAGAGAAACTATTACAGGTAGGCCTTGATTAGTGCGAATAATTGGTTCCACAAATTTCTCGCACTATTCGAAGTATTAACTATATGTAAAATATGGTAATTGGTTCTTGCTTTGTGAGATTCCGGCCATTAGCTAACCTCACGATGAATAACCACAATACTAACTTAACACTAACTGTTTAAGAAATATTTATTTTCATATTTTACATCGTTGTTCATCATCTAAATTAATAACTTACCAGCAATTGCATCTCATACCATCATCAAACCAACCGCCAAATCGAAACCAAAAGAGCAAATCGAAAGCAGAAGTGGAGCACTGCATTTATTTTGCTTAAATCACATCCATTTTTTGCTCTAGCGTAATCACTAACCTCTTCTTTTTTTCTCTTTTATTTTGCTTAAATGACATCCATTTTTTGCTCTAGCGTAATCACTAACCTCTTCTTTTTTTCATTTCCTGTTTTATC